>VWYI01031673.1:206251-283179 GCA_013399455.1 Anthoscopus minutus | reverse complement strand
TAATAATACGTTTAGTGCTGATGGTGCTATGCAAAGCTCCATAACTAATAAAACAGTCCTGGCCCTGGGGATGTACAATGTAAAAAGGTAATTACCTAGAAGACAGGATGTACTTGGAAACAAAGATATGGGGGAGAATGTAGAGATTTTTTGGATTGATGTCCCTTAGAATATACCTGTCAGTCAGAATAAGAGATGCAATACCTCCTCTGCCATCCTTTTATTGTGTCTATTAACAATGCTGGTTATTTGGCATGCACATTCTATACCATGACGTTTTTATACTGTACCAAGCACAAGAGGATCTTCTTCTCACTGAGAACTTCAAATATTTTAAAAGTATTAATAAAACAGTAATCTGACTTTGAGTTTTATGGCAGAGGCACAGGTTTAAGTAATATTTTTAAACAGGGAATGTTAACAGTTTCAATTTTATGTATGATTAACATTAAGAAAAAAGAGAGCTGAGCAAGTACAAGAAGAGATTAACAATTCAGTTTTGTTCTAACCCAGCGTAAGGAGCTGTCGAGATACCAATTAGCTAAGGAAGAAATGGTCAAATTGTGTGCTCTAAGAGCAAAGGGAGAAGTTGGCAAATAATAACTGCTGGAAGAACACTGTGAACTGGCTTGGGTTAGAAAGCTGAAGAAATTATAATGTGCAAAGCTTGTTCTTATCAGAATAATGTGTTGCACAGGCATTCAAGAACAGTGTGGAAATTGATGAGACACTGGGATAGTGAATATGTGACTGTGACAAAATTTCTCTCTTTGATGTGCTGTTTTTTTGTCTGAATGTGAACCCAACACGCCCACCAAATGCTCTGAGGAAAGTTGTGTTGGCTGTATCTCTCTACTGTTTTTTGTTCCTCCCCAGAACACTGGCTTTGATTAAACCTGATGGAATGCATAAGATTGGAGAGTTATTTGACATCATTATTAATGCAGGATTGACAATAACTAAGGCCAAAATGATGCTTCTTTCAAGGTAAGAAATTTTTAAGATTAGCTCTATTGTATCTAAATGTTTTTGTAATTAAGAATGTTCTCTAAAGCTATTCTGTATTGTTCCACATGTCAGATTCATTCCAGTGAGTAAGAGAGGTAACTCATGAAACTCTTCAGTTTCATAATTCTGTAGGTTTCTGAAAGTATTTACAGATTTAAGCTAAGTATTCAAAAGTGATGTGCAAATGAGTATGAGTGATGAAATATGTAATGTCTGTATGAACTCAAGGTGGCTACCATAGCTTTAGCAATCCAGCAGTGTTTACTACTGACATGTATGACATGTATACCCTCACCTCAAGGCTTCCTCATGCAGATGGTATGGCTGATTTTAATAATGTTGTCCTTAGAGTATTTGGTTTGCTTGCTCTTAGTAAATCTGTTGTCTTAATTTCTGCTCTCAGATTTGTACTTTTTAATCACTGGAAGTCCTAGGCTAAGCAGGTGATCTTTTAATGATGCAGGGTTAGACAGGTTTTACTCATGCATCTTCCTGATTCCCCAACATTCAGTGTTCTCCACTTCTTACTGAGCCCCAAGATTTAGAAGAAGGCTTCAGAGGAAGGAGAACATAAATTAATTACCTTAGAAGACTTTCCCAAAGTTACTGCATTATTTCTCCATTGCTACTTTGCCATATTCATGTGCAATATGTTTTTGGAAAGAAAAGCTATCTATATTACATAATTCCATTTTCATGTGTTCTTATTGTTTGTGGGAGGTCAGGAACAATTTTCCTTCACTTCAGAACGTTTTTGGTTTTCTGAAGTACTGATAGAATAACTGTAAGGCTTCCTCCTCTTGTCTCTGCATGCACCTAGTGTGATGTCTGATGGTACACTCCCAGATCCTCCATCCAATAAATCCAATTCACAAGTTCAAACAAGTTTCTAATGTTTCTTTACAATTTATAATGTCTTTCAAACTACCTTTTTTTTACTTCCTCTCTCCTGCAATCTGAAAGATTTATTCCTGAAATGTTATTTTGGTTGGTGCTTTGAGTGTCTGTCTGAGAAGTCAAACTGTTAAGCCAAGTCATGTGCTTTAGAATTGACCCACACTGAAGGGAAGAATGGAGACTTGAACTTCTACTGCCTACTTTTACTGCAATATAAAAATTTCTGGTTGTCTTGTAAAATTGAAAGCAATTATTAATAAGCACAAGACTGGGCTGTGATACTGAATGTATTTAAATAGTCTCTTGAGTATTTTGTGCTTTCTCTCCATACTGTTTCTTGGGACTGTGCCATTTTAAAATGATAGAACTATGGCTCTGCCAAAGTCTTCTACCCTTGGATTTCTGCAGGCTTGCTTGTTCAAATTATCATCATCTACTGCTTTCTTTAAAGGGATTATTAACAACGTTTGTCTGTCAATCATTGTTAAGTGGATTCATGCCTTCTGTAAAAGTTGTAGCCAAGATATGAAAGTGTGGGCAGGCACTTATTTCTTCAGTCTCTTCCTTTAATCCTGTGTCAGTTCAGTCTGTTATACATAGGTGAACACTGTTTTCCATTATTTGAAAACAGAGAACTAATAATGAAATTAAAAAACGACACAACTGCACTTTGATATTTATTTCAGTGGGAATTGTTAACTGAGTAGTAGAGCTCAATTTGTTTCAGAAACAGACCTCTCAAATACTTCTTTGTAATCAGAAATGGTAATACTTAATCTCTTCACATACCTTTTTCATATTTGTTTTCCAAAATTATTTGACGGATTAATTTCAGAAGGGGATTTTCTGGTGAAATAATGAATTGTAGGCAAATCTTTTGCAGAGTGTAGGCTTGAAGCGTGAGATTGCAAGAGTTCCTGTGTCTAGGATTTTTACATTATGCTTCTGCCTTAGTTTGAAATGGAAGAGAAGGAAATTTACTGTATGGTTAATAAAAATATTTTGGATTTTGAATGGGTCATACTTACACTGAACTAAAAGCAGCAAACCAAGAATTATTCGGGTCATTTTGATTAAAAAGCTGGAGAAAAATGTGACTGTTCAAACATTGATAAATGTTAAGAAAATTAAATTCTTCTTAGGTTTTTCTTGATGTTATTTTTTTCCCTCTGGTAATGTTTGGTTTAAGTCTGGACTGCAGGAGGGAGAGAGGCATCAAAAATTCCATTTCAGATGACAGAACTATGCCTTTGTTCATATTTGGAATCTGTTATTTGAAAAATATGCAGGCAATTTCTGTCAGTAAAGACAGCTGCTCAAAATGAGCAAACTCATGAAGACCTGAAAAAATCAGAAGACTGTGCTTCAGGTAAAAACAACTTTCCAATGTGGAATCTCTTAGTCACCCTACAGCACTGCTTTAATTATGAACTTTGTACCGAGAGTAGAGGTCAGCAATATTGCTTTCTTTCACCTGTCAATCCTCTTAAAGATTTTGTCCTTCTCTATAAATTCCAGCTTTAAAAAGTGGCACACACTAGGATTTTGAGCAAGCAAATACTGAGCCTCTGTTCAGGAATTCTGAAGCTGCAAAATAGCAGGTTAAGAGCTGAAAAACTCCATGAATTTTTCTAGCTGTTGCCATGCAGAAAAAGCAGTTCAGTGAGCAAGAGTAAAACATGAGAAGCAGCTGGGAAAAGACAGGGAGGAAGAGTAAGCTGGCTGGTGGCAGGGGCTGGTGGGGTGAAAAGCCACAAAATTGTGTTTACCACTGGTGGATGGATGGTAGCTCTGCACTGTGGTGGTCCCCAAAACCTATGTAGTTGGGTAGCTGAGCCCAGTGCTGGTAGGAGTGTGGCTGTGGCTGTGGCAGTGGCAGTGCAGAGCTTGGGAAGAGCCTCCACCCTGTCTGAAAAGGATATCTTCTTGCTTCTAGCACCTGAGGAGAGGCTGAGTAACAGCTGTGCTGCAGACACACTAGGTATGCCTGGTAGCCTTTATTTGCCTGGCAGTGTAGGGAAACCCCTCACTGTAGGAATCTCATTGCTTTGGAAGAAAACGGTGTGTAGTTACTACTGTGTTCCCTGAGGAGATGTGCAAGACCAAATTGAGTTTTGAAGTGTGAAAGTGTGGGGGAAATCCAGTTTTAATAGGAGGGCATTGTGCTGCCTGTGCAACTGGGTTGTTTTGAGGACATTGAATGGAAATCAGGTTATGCAGTATTTTGTTATGTACCAGTTTAATCAAACACTAACCTTGATAAAGAAGTGTTCCAGTGGAGTTTATGCTTTAAAACCAAACTTAATTAACCAATACCCCCATTCAAACTTATGAATGATGAAAGCAACGTAACAGCAAATGGCTCGGCAAGAAGGTGACTCTGCTGCATTTATTTCTCAGCATGAGAATGTGGGGACCATCAGTGACCCTGAAATGGGCTTTGGTGATTCCTTCTCAGAGCAGAAGCATAAGGAGTTGTCAGCTATACTGGTAGCCAGACAAAATATGACAGAAATTTAAATGTAGTTTCTGTTATTGGATGTTGACACCCAACAAGTTATCCAGCTTAGGAAGACATTGCCTGTAGAAACACGTTTATGAATGATATTTGAATGATAATTGTGGTTTTCAGGGGAGTTTGTGTATATATATATGTGTGTGTGTATATATACACACACATATATAAATATATATAGCTATATCTATGTCTTTTTGCTTTTCCAGAAAGGAAGCATCTGATTTCTACGCTGATCATCGAGCAAAACCTTATTTTCAGTAGGTATATAAATTTCAGCTTGACATGTATTAAGCTTATTTACTGAATGCATGAAATTCATTTACCATATTTGATACCACAGGACCATGCGAAAATCAGAGCTTGTCTTAGTTGAGTGGAGCCCTTTGCAAAGTATGCATCTTTTCTTCCTCCTCCAGGGAGAGATCCTTATTTCAGCTATTCAGGGTTTTAACTCACGCTTTTTACAACCCAGTGGTATCAGGGGAATGTCTTTTGTCCCTCAGAAGTGAAAATGCTCCTAGCAGGGCAAAACTTCAAAGTCAAGAGAAGGGATATCTTCAAGATCAGGGTGGAGCTTGCAGATAATGAGAATTAGGGGGAACACTTAGTTGTAAGAATGGATTTGGAAATAAGTACCCCAAATCATAAATAACTGAAAGGATAGTGCATAAGGCAGTTTTTACTGTACTTCTATCCATGGAGAAATGTCAAACTTCTGTGATGCAGATTGCTCCACCTAACGTGAGAAACCTTAGTCTTTCTATAACTGACCAGATAGATGCTTATGACCCAGACATTGAGTTGTTTATACTTCCCCTGAAAGTGCCAGCAACTTTCTTTTCCTCCCTCTCCATTGGGCATTCCACCTCTTCTAGGAAGAAGGTGACTTATGTTTCTCAGCCCTGTTGGTGCCTGGATTTTCACTGATGTCGGTTGAAAGATCTGGTGTCAGCGCTGTCACAAAGTGCTTGAAAATTAGCATTGCCAGCTGCTCTCTGGCAACAGCAGCTGATTTGTTATGGGTCCAAACTCAAGCCCTTCAGAGAGACATGGCCCCAGGGTGTGTCTGACCAAGTTGGAGGTCAGAGAATGGATGATTTGGAATTGCCTTTTCTTTGCTGAGTAAGCCTGCTTGAATATGATGGTAAATAATCAAGAATTTTGCCTGCAGTGTTATTTCACAGATGCCTATCTATACTGATGGTAATTGTCTGAGGAACTGTAGCCTTTGTCCACTGTGATGTGCCTGTTTCCCATCCTACAGACTTATTGGCAACATCTTCTGTATAGGATTTTTCTCTAAATTATAAATTAATAGCTCTAGAGCATTCCAAATCAAATAGAGACAAGAAACTTCAAGTCAGTAAAGTGTGAAATCTATGACTCATTTATGTATGAGGTTGTATCTTGTCTTCAAATTCAGTTTACAAGTTCACTAGTCAGTGAAAGTCTAGTGAATAGTAAGAAAAAAATAACAATCCTATTGTTTGGAAAATAATGGTTTTCATATTAAAAAATTAAAAAAAAAAAATATTCAAGGATTAGTCTGCACAGTAAATAGTGTTGTAGAAACTGCTTTTTTCTTGAGTGTATGTATGTGTGCTGTCATAAACAAGCAGAATATGTCCAGCAGAACCTGACTTCCAGTAGCTCTTTATTGTGTTGTTTCTTTGTGTAACTTTTCATAGTTTTAATACTGTTTCTTTTTCAAAAAAGCTACTAGGATTTCTCTTATCTTCTTGACTAGTGGTCATTAGGAAGAAGACAGTTGGAGAAGTGTGCATATCCACAATTATAGTTGTGTAAAGCTCTACTTTTAAACAAAATAGTACAAAAACCAGAGTCAATATTCTCCTTTGTTGGTTCTGTCTAGACTAAATGGTGAAACAGGCTTATTGGTATGCATGTTTTGTGAAGATACTGAATTATAGTTATGGTGTTTTGTTTAGTTTTTAAATGGAATGTTTGGGTTGCCAGTTTTGGGTGGTTGTTTTTATTGTGAGGTGGTCAGGACAGGAGGCAGACTGCTCCTGACAACCTCTTCTCCTTACTTGGATTCATCCCATTAAAATCACTTGAGTTATGCCAAGATGTAATAACTTACTCTGTAAGTTCTTTATCCTGTGCAAACTTTTTAACTCTTTCCCTTCTCTCTCACTTTGCACCTTGGCTGGGCAAAATGCATGTGAGAGATCTGTGGGGCAGTGGAAAATTCAGCTTGAAAGCAGTGCTGACATTCTTTCAGTGGGATACACATCAGGTCATGTATGAGAGTCTTGAAATGCTGCTGTGCAGAAGAGGAAAGCTAAGGAATCATTCCTGTCAGACAAATGGTTACCAGGACATCAGTACTGATCCTTTAAAAATCTTTTGAAATCTAAGACTTTACAGAGTAGCTTGAGTGAGTTTGGGTTATCTACATGTTGTTTTTTTCTACAACCATAATAAGGGTATGTCTGCACATGTCCTAATCTAACCTCTTCCTCAAAGCAGAGTCAACTTCAAAGTTAGATCAGGTTGCTCGAGGTCTTGCCATGTTGAGTTCTGAGCATTCCCACTGGATCATATTTTTGTTGGTTTTAATTTGTAGCATGGATCACCATGTGCTGTTTCCATTTTGCAGTGAGCTTGTCCAGTTAATAATGAGTGGCCCCATCCTGGCTATGGAGCTCTTAGGAGATGATGCAGTGAGTAAGTGGAGAGCAACAGTGGGGCCACCAAACCCTACAGCGACTGAGAGTGATACACTGGACAGCATCTCAGAGAGCTTTGGACATTTTGGCCTCAGAGATGCAGCTCATGGCCCAGATTCAGTTGCTTCAGCTGCTAAAGTAAGTTTTTGGCTTTTTCATGACTGAGATTTATTTTTACTTTTATTTACTAACAACTGGATTAGGAATTTCTCCTTTGTTTCCGCACCTGTGTTCAGAACTAGTTTACAGATCCTTTATGGCTCCTTTTTAGCATGGAAAAAGAAACTGTCTGAAAACAGAAATCTTGTTTATCATGAAAGTAATCTTGGGTGCTTTGATCAGGAGAGCATGCCTGGTCATTTTTAATGTCTCCTGTACATCACAAAGAGTGAGTTAATTAGACAGTCTGTGTAATCTACCTATCGTCTACCAATGTCAGTTGTAAAAAGACAGTCTCAGAAAGAGTGGATTAAAGTGATCTTTTCTGATGAAGGAGAGTTATAGCCAGCAAAGTCTTTAGAGTTCTGGTTAAATAGTTAGATGTCTTCAAATATAATGGTAAAAGTTTCTCTCTTTTCCTGTGTACTACCATGACAGCTGTGCCAGCTTCTGAACTGAGAATGTAGGAAAGAGTATCTGTTAGCATAAATTCATGTTTAGAAGCAAAAATGTGTGCTTAGGTTTTAGTTTGTTGTTCTTGTTGCATTTCATTAGTTTTGAAATGCTGTCTGAAAGCCCTGTTCATCTGCAGCATTTTTATGACACTGGGATTATTTTGCTGAATATCTCTAGGTGTGTGCATCTTTGTGATGTTTCTGATACCTGTCTTTAATAAATCAAGCAAAATTGTGAATTTAGTGCCCCTGTGCCTTTATTAATTTAGTAGGCCTAGTATTATGTGGCTATATAGCAGTTGCTATGGAAACTAGCTGGCTGTGCCTGCAGAAGATTTGCTGAAAAGAAAGAAATATGAGATAAAGGGACCTTAATGAACTTTCCTGACAGAAAACTGAAGTCTCAACTGCATTTAATGAACATATTGTAAGCTAAACACTTGGAGTGGAAAGCTGCATTGTTCTTTTGATGGCTAAATGACAAGTGAAAGTATGTGTCTGATACACTCTAAGCTGCTGTCTCTCTGCAAGCCAAATTTTGTAATTTCTTAAGATCAGGAATAAAGGGGAAGGAAATTTATTAATTTTTTTTTGTAAGGCTCCACTAGATTATAGTTTGGCCTTTCATTATGCTGATCCTTCACCATTGTTGAGTTAATTTCCTTTTATGAATTTTAATGGATAAAACTCAGTGTTAAATATTATACATATTTTACTGCCTTTTTCTGGCTGCTTCTTTTAGAGTAAATAGCAATCAACAGAGTGGGAAAAGTCCCTTGAATCATGTAGCATTTTATCAGTAGAAGGATGTAAGGAATGAACCCTATTGTCTCAGGTGTGCCCACTTAAAATGTGGATTATTTTCCAGCAGAAATATAAAGGCCCTTTTTCCATCTGTTGAAAGATTAATTGTCTGGGATCCATTGTCCAAGATCCAAACCGGGACAAGTTTGAATTGTGTAATTTTTAAGGAAAGGATTACAGAAATTGTTGAAGTGCCATGAGCTAAATGTCAGTCTATTCCATTTAAGTTGAACTGGTAAATTAAGGGAGACAATTCCTGGGAAATGGCCTTTAGCACTGGTACTGTTATTCAGGAAAAAAAGTCAACATTTGGTAGTAGTATTTTTTGCATGTAATTTTTTCTGTTAGATAGAAATGGATCAATCCTCTTAGTGAAGTTGACCAATAGGTGTGAAATGGAACCTGTGTTTTGCACATTTGTGAATTGGCAGATTGTGTAACATATGTGAATAAATAGTATGGAAAAAGTGTGAAGCTGGCAGCGAACAATGAAAAAATATCACTGAGGAAGGAAACCGGACTGCCAAGTTCACCCCAATATGGTCTGAGACCCAGGATACCTGATGGCTCAGTAGTGATGGTGGGAAGAGAGAGATTGAAGGCAAAAAGGTTCCTTTGATTTATTTGAGAATTCAAAGCAATTGAGTTCATCATCTTCAATTCAGTAAGACTTCAAAAAAAATTATAGGGCCAATAAGTCATGAGAAGTGAATCAGCAATTTTAGAAAAATATAATTGTTTAAGATGAAAGGAAAAAAATGTAAACAATTTGGAAGGAGGTCCGTTTCGTATATGGAAAGAAAACATACTGAGAAATGGATAGTAGTTGTATTTTTGCTTACATAGTGGAAAATATTATTTGAGAAAAAGGAAAAAAATGTGTATAAGGGAGTGGATTTGGAAAGGTATTGAGGAAAGAGAGTGTGTATTGGTAAAACTGGGAAATGTAGTAAATGATTGTTGCATCAGCATTTTGAGTGCTCTGAGTGTGAACAGATTACATTGCAGAACTGAAAAGGAAAACATTGCAAGAAATATTCCAGTCCTGTTTTTATGATTGTAACAATAGTGCCAGAGAGGAAAGGATACTGTTGAGATAATATTTTAGGGAAGAAGTATCTGTAGAAAAAAAAAGTATGCACTAAAGGCTTCTGTGATTATGGATACTTCAGATCCATAAGTTGTAACTTATAATAAAAACTGATGTGTGCATCTAGATCAATCTAAAATATGTTTAATTACAATTGTTTTCAGGAGCTGGAGCTGTTCTTTCCCTCCAGCGGAGGTCGTGGACCAGTCAGCAGTGCAAAATTCACAAACTGTACTTGTTGCATTATTAAGCCTCATGCTGTTAATGAAGGTAAGCTATGAAGATAGCAGAGGAGAAAGCTCTGGGTGTCCATTGTATCCAGGATCATTCCTGTGCCTCTTTTTGGGAGGATGAGACTGCATGAACACAGGGCATATTTCAAAGTACGTGCTAAGCTTGCAGATACATTGCCTTTCATACACATTTAGTATTTCTGCAGTTCATTTCCATGAAGAGTGGGTGGGTCCTGTGCTTTCCTTGCAGATAATTGTTCACTTTACAATTAAAAGGGAAAGGTGAAAAAGAGAAGGATTAAAACCTGTGTGGGGTTTGACTTATCTTATAGTGACAGCTTCCCATGTCCTTGCTCCTTTCTGCCCAGCACAGTAACCTGCTGCAGGTTAGCATCCTCCCAACAGAGTGAAAGCAGGACACCTGGCCATGATCCAGGGCTCTCCCCTCAGGCAGTAGCACATCAGATTGAAATGACTCACTAGGGAGATTTGTGCTGTTACGAATCCTGTTCTTCTGAATTCAGTGGAGATGGAAATTAGGAAAGGCTTGTTTATGAAAGTGAGCCAAAGACCTAAAGCATTTGGTGGATTCTGTGATGCTTTCTGTGCTGGAGAATGTCCTGGGAGTTTGCCATATGAATATTGGAAATGTTTAATGCTCTACTGTTACCATACAAAAATAACTTTGCTTGCGTGTCCTGTACTTAGATCCAGGAGCATGTGTAGGAGCAGTGAGTGCAGTAAAATACTTTGACTCAGGCACTGAGATAGTATTTTTGAAAGCAGAATAAATATCACAATGTGATAGCAAAGAGCTTTTTCTTAAGTAAGATGCAGAGCACACTGCAACATTTTGATCACTTCTTTGTGGATAGCTTAAATGGGAGTAGCAGAAGTGGCTGGAGCAGTTTCCAGGCCTTTCACACCTCAAGTGGGATGTCTGGAGAGCTTGCTAAAATAAAAAAAATACTTTCACAAGAAGGAGTTTTGTGGTTGCTACTGATAAGCCTGTTATCTCTTCCAGACCTTGCATGGTATCTGCCACTGATAAGTTTGCCATGCAGCAAAGACACAACGATGTTCCTTTTACAGAAATATGCGCAGCAGCTGGGACTATGATTTTTACCTAGCTAGTTTGTCCTAGCAGACGACAAACTTTTCTGTGGCAGCATTGTTAGAGTCCTTCACTTGAGTGTAAAAATTGCAAAGTGGATGGCTTGGACTGGTTTTTTTTAGACTTAAGGTAAAATTTCTATTACATATAGAGGCTCAGGCTCTTAGTGATCGCAGGTTTTCTCTTCCTGTTTTTAATCTTACTGATCTCTGTAGATTTCATAGTGTCCTGTCTATTCCTTTTTTTTCCCTTTAACTTCTCTGCATTTTTCTGAGTTGCCAGAAGACAAATTGTGACCCTATTTGCACATCCCTCTGGGAGTGAAGTGCCCGTAGGAGGATGAGGGTGGTGAGGAGAGGAGGTATGGATGCAGGTAAACAAAAAATGTATGTGCACATCCATCTTTGCAGTGTGAATGCTGGTCTTCATGTCCCCTATATAGTCCTTTTTCTCACATTACAGAGGGCTGGAAAGTCAGGGGACAGCTGCCAAAAAGCTACTAAAATTTGAAAGACTAAAAGTGTACCTTATGTGAGCATTCCCCCTCCATGCATCTGTGATTACTACCCCCAACAGAACAAAGAAATTAGAACTGACATTTTTAAGTCAGCAAACTGTTTGAACACTTTGTTTTAGTTTAACTGCAGCTGGGAACCAAACCCCACACAACCACTTGCTCACTTCTCTGGGACTGGGGAGAGAATCAGAGGAGTAAGAGTAAGAAAACTCATGGGTTAGGATAAAGACAGTTTAATAGGTAAAGCAAAAGCTGCACACACAATCAGTCAGGTAAATGGAAACACAGCAACTGGAGAGGAAAGGAAATCCTGTATAGCCTTCAGTGGGAAAAGGTGGTTTGGCAAAGCCAGAGGCATGGAGAGAAAATCATGTGGGTCAGAGCAGCAGAGCCTCTTTTGCGCTGGAGTTTTGATTTGTACTCTACAAATTTTCAGTATTGAGTATCTAAAAATAAACCTTTCTGCAATTTCCTATGCACTGCTGAGGCTTTGAACTCGATTGTCTAATTACTATGAATATAAGTTGCTCATTACATATTTACAATTACATGAAGTTTCACTTACTTGAGCTTATACAGAGATTTAATCTTTATTTCTTTAGAGATATTTGACTAAATTAATGATTTGAATTTTGCTTTCCGGCCCTTTTCACCAGTGTTTGTTTTTTCCTCCAGAGTCTGTTGCATAACTGATTCTTAGAAGGAAAAATCTTCCTGGTTTTCTGTCCTGGAAGATGGTTTGCTTTAATGGCAGCTGTAAACTAAGGTACTTTTCAGTGAGCTTAACTTGCTGACAAAAGGCTGGATTTAATCTCTAGTTTATGCTGTTTAATTCTTGGGCAGAATACTCTCTTAGGAAATGACTTTAATTGCCACAGCTGGTTCCTATCCAGTGATAAAGTAGAGGAAAATCAGTGTTGATTTTATCCCTGGCATTGCTACCTCTCTCCTGACAGGTCTACAGGAGCATCTGGTCCTGGGCAGCTGCAGCAGCGCCTCCCAGCCAAGCGCAGCAGGACCTGGTGCAGTGCCCAGGCACCTGAGAATTCCTGTAAGCTGGAGTGTCAGCATGTCTGCCAGTCTGCAGGGTAACCCTTGAGGGCTGATAAAGGATATTGAGGGACTAAGGTGAAGTTTAATCTCAGCTATCAAGAGTGCTGGTAATGCTGGAGTGATGGCATTGCTGGCCCTCTAGGAACGTGTGCCATGCACATCTCTTAAAGAAGTAAGGCCATAGATATTTGTCAGCATAACATCTTCTGTGGAGGATCAGAAATGAGTATGCCATGGCAGACAGTGTAGCTCAGATCTCTGGGCTAGACAGTTTTAGCTCACTGCTGGCTGCTCCCAGTGGATATGGAGAGCTTCCCTGGCTAGCAGCAGTGAGGTGGTTGTATTTTAACTTGGAAGAGGTTTGCAAGAGCAGTTCAATTTGTCTTCACTGTCAGCTAGAAGAATGTAAAACCAACTTGGTGCTACTCCAGGAAAATTTTTTCTGACCAGGGTTGCATCAGGGAGACATGGTATGGTTTTATCCCCTCTAGAATCTGTTACACTGCTCAGCATCTTTCAGTTTCTTCCTCTTCTTCTGGGACCAGTTTTCAGTCAAGTAGTATAGTAACTAGTAAGCACAGCTCTAGAATTCTATGGTTAAGTTGTTTAATGTTTGAAATTTTTAGCGTGGGTCTGTGTTCTGTAGTCCTCCTACTTCTTGTTGTGATACTTGAGATACAAGATCATAATTGCAATCACTTAGACATTCTCTTTTTGTAATTCCCCTGGTTTTAGTAGATCTGGAGGTATTAGCACTAGTACTCAGAAGCCAAACTTATAAATTCTCCAGAATGGATAAACATCAGTTTAATGCCCTTAGGACAGTTAAGATTTGACTATTTTGTGAGCAGAAATAGCATTTTATAGATCACTGGGTGGGACATACTTTTAATATTTTTATGTGTAATCGTTTAGTCATGTTTGCTGTAGGAAGTAGACTTCAGTATTTCATGACTGCTTTAAAGTTTCTTTGATGTGGCCTTTAGCTTCTTCCTTGGAAAAATTAGCAGGGGAAAAATTTTAAAATAGCAATGATCAGGATATAAAGGCTGAGGTTAGAAGTATGGAATAAGCAAACTGAAAGGTCTCCCTAGAGGCAAGGAAGCCTCTACAGTTTTGAGAGGTCCTAGGCATTAGACTAACTACTCGGACAGGTTAGCTCTCCTTCTATGTGTGAAGCTTGAGATTTTGTTCTGACATTTCTGGTAAGTGAAATCCTTTTTCCTCTTAATTAAAAAAAAATACAGTTGTGTCTGCCACAGTATTCTTCAATTAAACAGAATTTAAATCTCATAGAAAATAAAAAGTGCAGGAATGCCTTCTTGCCAAGTGGAAAAGATATTGTGTAGAAACGTGGTTTTAGACCTGTTCTGAGTGGATGTAAAATTTACAGAGCTCTTGTATTAACTTAGGAGCTAGTTACATTGATTAACAAAATGTTGCATGACAGGAAATCATAAGAATAATTTCTTTCTCTATGCAGAGGCAGAAAAATTCCTATTGAGACAGCAGTTTGTAGCTCCAAAGACAAACCTGAATGTGACAAAAAGAATACCAAGGATGGTAGTTCAGTCTTAGGCATGTACAGAAACAAAGTTTACTTATGTAGAATCACAAGTGAATTTACTGTATAAGAGAGAGTGGGGAGAGGACTGGGAGTCTAACATTGTAGTGGATTATCTGACTGCAGACAACTGAAGAACTGTCCTGACACATGATACACTTGCTGCTCTTTGAAAGAGAGAAGGCATCGCTATGAAAACGTCCAGTTCACCTCTGTATAGTGCTATGTATACTTACATGCTTGTAGTTAGGAAATTGAATAAGCTGGAAAAGAAAGAGGAAGGTATAGCAGAGATACAAATCTGTTATCACTCTCAGCACTACTTACCTATTTCATAGTTTTTTCTCAAGACAATTTGTATTCATTAGATACAAAAGCTCTGGAAATTGCTTCCTTTTTTTTTTTTTACCCTTTTAGGGATAAGTCTGAGTAATTAAGTGGTTTTATTTTTAGGACACCTAGAAATAGAACAGAGTTTTCAGAAAACTGGCTTGAGAAAAAATGAGGAGTGCAATTTTCTCATAAGTAATCTGAAAGTACATCTTCTATCTGTGATGAGTGTGCAGATAATAATAGAAAGGTAAAGTGCAGATGCTGTGGAGTTTACCTCATTGTAGGCAGAAGCTTTCTTTGGATTCTGTCTACAAGACTGAGTGCCGGGGGCATCAGTGATGCACTTAACAATTTGAAGTTTGGAAGGAATTATTTGCAGATAGTCTGGAAGAGAAAAAAAAATTATGGAATGAACAGAAATCTTTGCTGATACTTGAGAGTAGTTAGTTTGAAATGTGACCTCAGGGTATTCCCACGTGCAGTGTGGCAATCTTAGTGCTGCAGTCATGTGAGGACTAACTAGTAAAACACTGAGCTTTCAGCTACAGACATTCTTTTGCAGACAGATTTGCCCAGGAAGGAGACATACTTATGTCAAATGAAATTCAATTTGTTTCTTATGTTTTCCTTGAATATGTATAATATATAGGGTGCTGAAGCATTTGGTGGTGTCTAGTGGTGCTGGGGTTATTTTAGTTGGTTGGGGTTTTTTCTCTTTAGAGAAGCTAAGATAAAGTTATTAAAATGAAAACAACCTACTTTGCCACTTCATCACTATTTTTTAGAATAAAATTTAGCTTTCATGAGATCAGTCATCCATACACTTCCATCTGTGTTTTTAATTCTTTGCTGTAGTTGTAATGATGGATATTCCTTGCCTGGGATGTTTGGTTTTGAAGCCAAGCCCATAGTGTTTCTCATTTATTTCTGCCTAAAGTTTTAGCATCTTGGCACTGGTTTCCCAGCTCAGACTGATTCTGGATTTCAGTGGCTAATGGGGAAGTAACATCTATTTTTTCAAAGTATGAAAAATAACATTTTACATTTGAATAGATTTTGGTAGAGGAGGAGGTGAACTGAATTTGAAAATCCTTTCTGACAGTTTGAGACAGGAAGGAAGAGGAGGAGATACGATTCAGAGAAACAAGCAGATCAAGTGGCACAGCCAATCCTTACTGAAACTCCTAAGTATCCTCCAACTGAAAAGAATGTATTTGCTGCTGTGTTCAGTAAGCTTATATTGGTGGTGTTCATGTTACTGGAAGTCATCTCTCTGCAGGGACAATGGTATTAATGTTAAGAACAAAAGAGATAATAGAAATGAGTGTTTACTACTGCATTTGGGGATTTTTACTTGTAAAGGGTTAGAGGAAAGTCAGTTCTAAGACTGGACCAGGGAATTTCAGGATAATGAAACTTCTTTCATACCAAGAAAACTTATGATTCACGAGTGTATAATTTCATTGAAATTACTCAGTGGTTGATGGACATATGATGGATACTTATCAGCATGTCTTTTGTGAAGAAATATATGCTGTGTTGATCTCTGAATTCTCCAAGTATGCCTTCTCTAAAAGAAGGTAAAACAGTGTAAGATAGCCTATTTCACTTGGTTGTCAGTGCCTTTGTGGAAATCCTTTGCTGTTGGAAAACCAGAATTTTCTTGTAGTGCAGTAATTCCTATGTTTAGATCTTTACAGCATGGGCATCCACATAACTTTAAATGTTTCCCTGAATGTTGGACTGCACATGAGCATGTCAAATTAAAAGGACTTTACAAATGAAGTCTTGTCAGGCATCCTGGGGCCAGTGCTTGTCAATATTGCCATTAATGGCTTGGAAGAGTGAGGACAGAGTGTGCTTGCAATGTTCACACATGGTATCAAGTGCCTACTGAAATTTTGAAGGCAGTGATTAGAATTCAGAACATTCCTGATGAATTGCAGAAATTATGTGATGTGAAGATGATGAAACTGAATATAAACTGCATAGCATTAATGTGGAGAAGGGAAAATAAAGGTAAAGATATAAAATAGAGAAGAACTGGCAGAGTATCAGTGAAAAGTTTGTAGAGAAATGGTTGGTATAATGATGAAAGAGGCACAAT
This sequence comes from Anthoscopus minutus, assembly GCA_013399455.1. Classification (NCBI taxonomy): domain Eukaryota; kingdom Metazoa; phylum Chordata; class Aves; order Passeriformes; family Paridae; genus Anthoscopus; species Anthoscopus minutus. The sequence continues at coordinate 266,634 of VWYI01031673.1, read as the reverse complement.
CCACATTCACTATGTACCCACTAGTTCTGCTCAATGCTTATGAGAATCCAACCTGTACATCATGTCCAGTTTCTGGGAACTCTGTTTAAAAATTAACAGAAAAAGAGAGCAAAAAGAGTAAGAGATTTAGCCAATGAAAACTTGATGGGTTTAATTTATTTCACTTGAGATGGGTAGGACAGGGATATACAACTTTCTATAAGTACATTTACACAATACAAGCGTATTTACTAATTTAGATGAAACAAGATTCAATTTAATCATTAAGGAAAACTTTTTAGTGTATCACTGGCCTGATATTTGGTGATGTAATGGAACCTGAAGTTACCAGAATTTTTGGGGAACATTTTAGAAAAATAAAAAAAATGTGGCCATGCCTAATCTAACTCACTATACCTTGGAGCAAAAGGTAAGTATATTGAAGTCTCTTCTTTTACTGCCCTTTTCAAATCAGAGTGTAAGGAGAAAGGCAAGATACTGGATCTGGAAACAGCCAAGGCATAGAATGTAGGAATATGTGACAGTCTTTTGCCAAGCTGAAAATAAATTAGAGGGCTTACAGTTTATTTACTATTGTTCTAGGACAGTGAGTTGATAAACCTTCCAGATTGTAGGGTATCTCATGAAGATTTTAACCTCCAGAATCCATTTAATTGACAGTGAAATAGTAGGTTAAAGTTGTTGTATATTATTATGGGTAAATGCACATTCCAAGGAATAATTTTAACCACTTCCTCTCTTTAGCTGTAACCATTCATGAGAAGTCCTAAACGCAGGGATAACCAGAAAAAAGGAAAGAAATGTTACTAAGCTTATGAATGGTTTGATTTACAATACTGAATGCCCTCATAGAATCCAGTGGTACAGCTATAAAATATATAAAATATATAAAATATCATATTTAGTTTTGTTCACACTTAAGAAATAAGCAAAAATAAACTCATTATAGCTATAGAAATATTCTACTAGCCAGAATGATTGACCATAATCTTCTTAAGGTGAAAGGAAAATAAAATCTGAGTGAATGTGTTAAAGGAGTACAAAGTAATGAATGTCTTGAAAGAAAGAGCAAAGCAAACTTTTCAGATTTTCTCTTTACACAAGAAGAAAGCAAGACAGAAAACGAAACTTTTCTGGGTTTTGGAATTTTTTGTAGCTATATAACTGTCAGTTTGAGTTCAGCATAACTGTTGCACAGATATTGACCTTTCTTCGTAATACTGCTTTCTTCTTCAAATTCTCTTCTCCAGTGGCTCACACTGCCCAGCCAAATTGCTGAATATTTTGTGTAGCCTGGCTGTGATCTTTGCCTTGAATTTCTCTATGGGCTTTTGTATCCAAATGCGAAGTGTGACTCTTCCCATCTATTCCCATGCAAGAAATCCCAGAATACCTTTTTTCCCCGTATGGATTTTCATCATTCTGCATCTTATAATACCCTGTATGGTATTCATGTGTGTGGTCTTGCCTTGTTCATAGCAGTTCAGAAAGTTGCAGCTGGAATTAAGCCTTTGAACCTTTCACCCCCTTTGAATCTGTCAGTTCCTGCTCTCAGCCATGTCACGCACTGTCATTTTGATTTCAAGGTCCCCTGAGATTTACTATCTGCATGCGTAATTTTTCTTTTGTTAGCATTATCCTGACTTCTATTTTCCAGTAAGGCTGGAAAATATGTGGTGATATCTTTTGTCTTCACTCCTTTAATGTTTAGTATTTTGAAGTGAATACTTTCTGCAAAGGTTTTCACCAGTGCTGCAGTGTTGGGGAAATTCTCCATAAATGTCTGTAAAGCTGCCCTTCAAACTTCTTGAATTTAACTTCTTCTTCTTTAATACAATACCTAGTCAGAAATGAGGAATAATGGGAAATCCTGGACTCTATTGCTATGAACAATATTCTCTCATCATTTCCTCCCTTGCTCCTCTCTCTCCTGTCTGTATCCACTGGTCTTTTCTTTTCCTCCTTATTGCTAGCCTGGGTGGCTTTTGAGGTTCCCCTGTCCTTTGCTGGCCCAGAGTGTGTCACTGAGGAGACCCTCTGCCATTCCCTTGGTGTGCCAGAGCACAGGTGCAAAAGTGGCTGCATATCTTTTTTCATACAGTACACAGTGGGGCTGGGAGACCAATAATTAGAGATTATCACTATGGCCAAACTTTTGGGGAGTCTAGAAATTGTATATTTATGCTGCATAGTAAAAATGCCTAGGGTTGTGTTATTCCTAAGTAGAAAAAGAAGAAGAGAGAGAGAAACCATGTTCTTCAGAAACTGATGGGAAGAAGTGCACTTTTTGGGAAGGAGATCATCATTTACTTACTGCTCAATGTTTTTCAATGTTGTCTGAAACATAGATCAGCAAGAACTTCAACTGAAATGCATTGCAGGAGGGCCCAACTCTAAATCCCACTTTTCCATCTTTTAGAGTTCAAAGAGGATTCTGGAGTCAAGCCTGATTGTGATTCTCTGGAGTTTTGAAATGGGACCTTACCACTTGGCAGTAAAAAATCAGATTATTTCATTATACCATGAAGAACAATTTCATTTCAAAATGTCAGAAAAAGACATGAAATGAAGTTGCTGCTTATAGTTAGTGATATATTAAGCACTTTTAGAAATATGTTACTGGATGAGGTGGATCATCAATCTGATCAGTCATGCCAGTTTTTGTATTCCTGTCAAAAAACCCTGTTAAGAGGAATTATTTTTAATTATTGGAAGGATTTTTAAAAATGACATATAGAGGCTGAGATGAGGAATCTAGTTCTTGCCTTGCTTTGAAAGCAGTCTGCTGTCTTGACTAATGAGCTTTTAACAGAGGAATGACTAAATTAGGAAGCAGGCCAAGAAGAAAGGGAAGAGAATGTAACATTCCTACTCCTAGGGCTCGTGGTTTGTAGTGCGCTGGCGCTGAAAGGTTACAGTAGCACAGCTGCTGTGGCTCATGGATTTAAGTGCTAGTATTAGGTTAAAAGTAACTTTCCTTAAACTGTTTTATTTTATCTCAATGCCTAATTCTGCAAACAGTTGTAATATTTTTCAGTAGGATGTCTTCCCTGCTACTTTCTGTTTCTTAATAAAAGACAATTTTCAAATACTGTATGTTGTGAAGCAACAAGTTATATAATATTAATGTAACTGAGGAGGTCTTTATCATTTTACCTGATTAAAATATCTGGGAAAATATCTCTGTCTATGTTGGAAAACGATTATGGCCTGTACTAGGTATGTAATAACATAATGCTGCCCAGCAGACATAAAATGTGTGCCTGTGCTCCCTCTCTTTCGCTGTTTTTGCTTGGATTAGTGTTAAATTCCCTCAGTTGTATTTACTAATGCTTGGGATTCTTTTGTGCTTTGTGACTGCTTTTCTTCATAACTGGTGCCTAATCTGCAGCTTTGATTTGAGTTCTTACTGTAATCACATTTTAAACATCCACTGACCCTTTTTGAAGAGTCCTTAGAAAGTTGTTTTTTCACTTGAGATTTGGATTTTAAAGTTGAAAAGGATTGTTGAGAGCTGCTGAAATGGCACTCTAATTAGTCCATCTTTTCCTGAGCCTTATCTACCCCCAAAGAAGAATCTGTGTCCCAGTTCAGAGATACAATTGGCTGAAAGCCTCAAACAGATCCTAGGCCTTTGAGCTGGCACTTTTCTGTTGCTTGGGGATTGCCTTTGTGCTTTTTGTTTCTATTTTGGTTCAGATAGAATTTAAAAGGAAAGTGTCCATAGGAGAAATGGATTGGATAAAGTGGGACAAGGGAGGGCAAGTCACTGGATCTGTGGATCTGCGCCGCCACTGGCAGCTTGCTTATGCCCCTCTGCCTCAATTCCCACATCTGAGAAGTGGAGCTAACATCCTACTTTGCAAACATAAAAGAAATCTCATGGCTATTCTTCCTCAAGGAACTTTGAATTTTGTGGGTGAGGTGTCCATCTGTCTGAAAGGTGACAATAAATCCTTTGGTTAAGCCTTTTGCAGACATGGGCAGTCTGTCTGGAGCAATAAAGTGCTCTGCTGCTCTGATGAGTGAAAGTGAACTCAGAAATACAATGTAGATGAAGATCTTGATAAATTTATCATAATTATTAAAGGAACCTTGCGTTAAAGACCTTTATGCAAAATACCTTCCAACTTTAATTTCTAGCATTAAAGGAGACTATCTCCTCTCTACAGAAGAGATAGATCTTAGTGACCTCAGTAGAGAAACAGCCCAGAAAGCTGAATAGAGTCCCCCTTTTCTTCTCTAAAACGTGGATTTTGCTTGTAGGTTGTAAAACTGCTGAACACAAAAGTTCTCTATGAAGCAGATCTCCATAATACCCCATAACTTGATGTATATTAATTAGATACTTGCTGGCTGAGAGTGCCTATGAAAGTAGCCTATTCTTGACTGATAAAGTGTAACATGGACATCTGTCAGGCAAAGCAGCTGTCCCTTACCTTTCTCATGGCTTTTTCCCTGCAAGTAACAGTGACCATTTATCTGCCAGGGCCCTTTCTTCATCTTTGCTGGTTTCTAGTGAAGCAGTTGACTAGAGTGTTGTCTTTGAAGATTGAGAATGAGGGAATGTTTGTGCTGTATCACATATTTCATCAGATAATTAATTAATTTATATAGTTTATTTATTCATTTCTGGAATGATTCCCAGCCAGTCACTTGATCTCTTTACAAACTGCCCATTCATTTCTGAAAACAAGACTGAAGGCTCACTGCCTCAGTAGAACCTGTGTGGAAGCATCTGAGCTGCTCAGCCTTTGCAGCAGGGTGGACAAAAAGAAACCAGAGCTCTGGTTTCTCTCTCTGATGTAGTCTTGCATTTCCTGGGCAAATCTGTCCAAATCTCTTCATTTTGCTGTTGCAATTATTTTTTTTTTTATCTTAAAAGAGGAGGATTTTTTTTCCCTTGGGTTCACTGGAGTGTTAAAAGGAAACTTTCACCAAAACATGGTGGAACAGTATAATGGGACAGGAATTGTACTTGCCTCTGCTTGTTTCTATATTCTATAAACACAAGCTGCATGGACTGAGTACGCACCAAAATCTCAGCTTTTCCCTTTAGTAGGTGGAAAATTTTTGGAAGAAATATGCAGTGTTTTTTTAGAGAAAAGGCTTTTCTACATAAACCTTACTGTGAAAATGTGGTAGCAAATGCTTCAGGGACATGTTTTTTTCATTTTAATTTGTAAATACAATTTTTGAAAGCCTTTCAACTCTGTCTCATTTACTCAGAGCTTCCATTGACCTTTTAATGTGGTAGGAAGTTCCCAGTCCTATGCCACAGGTATTAATAGACTGTGTCTTAGCATACTATAACTTCCATACTGACTTTGTTTTATTCTTATCTCCTAAATTTATGTCGTGCTAAATATCCTGCAATTTAAAGGCTACTTAATAAGAGGATCTAATGACCAGGAGTCACATCCTGCTGTTGTCATTAGTTACAGGGTATTCTTATATGATTAATTCTTTTCTAGACAAATGTCCAGAAATTTATAGTTTCTCACAAATTGTACTAGAGGACAGGCATTTGGGTTCTATAAAAAACAATGATTCTGTGAAATTCACTCACACAGAGTACCATGCTTGGCTGACATAATCTTCAAAATGGCATGATCATATAAGCATGGGCAAATCTAAAATACACATTCAGTGAAAAAACAGTGGTTCTTGTTTTCTGAAGTTCAGTGTTTTGTTTTACAATATCATTCAGTCTTTGAGGATGTATTCTAGAGAGAATAAGCAAGCAATATCATCTAGCAATAGCCTATTTGTGAGCTATAAATTTTGAAGGAGTAGGTTTTTCTACACTAATGTGTTTTTCCCATAGAAGCCATGAACTCCTGTGCTAGTTTATTGGCAACATTTGTTATCATCCTGCATTGTTTCTGGATTAAAGTAGGACCTGCAAAAAGAAAAAGACAGCTTGTGCACTGAATTGATGACTGATTAAGCATCAGTATTGTCAATGGGTTTTCATTAAAAACATAAATTTTGGTCTTGAGGCAACTGGGTGTTTTTGTGATCTGTAAAGGCAAAGGCTTCACTAATTACCTTTTTTTGGTAGAAATGCTTTTCAACAGCTGCATGGAACTTATTTATTTGAAACTATCAACACATAACTTCATACAGGACATAGAGTGTGAACTCAGCTCTGGTCTCTGCTTCCTCTCACAGCACTACACAAACACTGTTTTTTCAGTTTGAGAATAAGCAGTATATTGGCATAATACCTTTTGGTTGTAAATTCTACTTTTTCAAATTGAGAACTGTATTTTCCATGTTTCTTCAGGCCTTGCTGGAAAGATTATAAAAGCCATCCTCAAGGAAGGATTTGAGATCTCAGCTTTGCAGATGGTAGGTTTCTTTTTGTGTGTTTTTATGATAAACAGAAGTTGGAGTAGTGCTGTATGCACGTTGTAGGAGTGCACAGGTGTCTTCCTGCAGTATAAAACCCTTGTGCAGACTACCAGTGTTTTGGCATCAGCATTGTCCTTGTGATGTTTGTGTTTTAATATCTGTTTGATCAGCTAATCTGTTTCTGTTTGTTTGGTGACCTTGAATCAAGACACTTCACTTCCCTGTATCTGAGTTTCCCTATAGTTAGGAGGGGAGATAATTATATCTGTCTCTTCTGGATCAATTTGAGATATCTTTACAAAATGTACTAGCTAAGATTAATGAAACTATTGTTAGTATCCTTCCTTTTTTTTTTTTAAATATATATTTAGTGTGAATTATGGGAAAGGCTTTTAAAGATAATTAAGGGATTTTGACACCCTGAACCCCCTCAGCAGTTAAAGGGATTTGGCACAGAGATTGTTCCCTAGAGTGCTGCCCTTCAATTCTGGTGGAAGTCTCAAGATCTGACATTCTCCTATCACTCAAATCCCCATCACAAATGAAGAATAGCACCTTTCTTAGTGGGATCAGCCAACACTGCATTATCTACTTGTATTTGATGTGGAAAAAGATACTGTGTGCTATGCTGCCTCTAGCATCACTGACTAAGTTGCTCACAAGCTTCATATCGCAGTAGTAAAGCCATTCCTTTTACCTAGTAAAACTTAGAGGATTCTGAATGTTTGCTGGTTAAGAAGGAGTGTCTGTGTATTCCTGTTGTTGTTTAATTCAGACTGGCTAACATTTTGATTTTCTTAGTTCAACCTGGAGCGTACAAATGTGGAAGAATTCTATGAGATTTACAAAGGTGTTGTCCCTGAATACCTGGTAAGTGTAAGTTTAACAATAATCTCTTTAAAAATAAAATATGCTCAAGTGAGGAAATTACCACTTTTCTGATTTCTTGGGATTGTGGTGTGGTTTCTTTTATGAACCTGGTATCAAACAGTTCTAGTTCATTCTCAAAATAAAGTAATTCATTGTGAGAATTGTGTGATGCATGTCATAATAGAGGAGAGCCTTTCATAAAAATTGTTCAGCCAAGGAATTTGTAAAATACAGCACAGTCACGTCCCTGACTTCCCTCAGAAAAGTTATTTTATTGATGTTGAGCTATGAGAATGCATCACACCTGCATCTTTGTTTAATCGGATATTGCAATAGTTGTTTGGACCAAAATACATGTTTATCATTTTATTTACAATGAGGCTGCTGTATTGGAGGCTATTGTAATGACATCTTGAACTATTCTTTGATTTAGTCATCTGACTTTAGTAAATATTCAGAAAATTTAAGAAGTTTAAGATTTGCTGTAATCCCAGTGGACATCTGAGGCTCTCTGCAGTATTACGCTTTGTTGTACCATCACATAAAACTTCCTGACTGTGGATAGAACAATGAGAATGAAAGAAGATGAGCTTGTATTTCTGGGCCACCTTCTCTCAGAGGATTTTGGTTCATTTTACTCCCAGTAATTTTTTGCATTACTGTGTAATTTACTCATAGTAATGAATTTACTGCCATGCTTATTATGTGGCAAATTGTCCTTAAATTTTAAATGATTACATTATTGTAAGTTTTCTACATATCTACTATTACTCTGAATATTAATTTTTTTCACCTTTATGATTGTTCAGTCTAATTTAATTCAACACAGTTTGTAGATTTGCCTTTAAAAAAGTTAGGAATACTGTTAGCTCACTCTCAGATTGGGGAGTACTCATAAGACCTCCTCTGGACATCATTTTTGATAAGTACCATAGGGAGATTGGACAGGCATGTGTCTAGGTATGTGGCAGAATTAAAAAATGGAAGTATCTGACCAGTATTTCAGGGCCTGAGGAGTCCTGTAGGCGCTGCAAAAGTCTCTGCTTTGAGCAAAATGGGAAATTAGCTACCATTTTCTGCAGCTCTTGGGCTGCACAACCTCTAACACTCTAACAAGCTGCAAATTTTAGTTATATAATTTAATTAAAGAATTACTCAGAATGGAAGGTGGCATTTAAACAGGGTAAGTCAATAGATAAAATATGTTTTAGGTGATGTCAAGAAAAGTGAGAATCTAGGGCTCCATCCTGCAAGTTATGTGTTCTGGATTAGCATAGTTGAAAGGAAATCAAATTAATATTTTCATGCACTCAGTATATATGAGTGTTTTGGTTTGTAAGATAGGTATCTGTTAAGGAAGGCAGGAACCTCTCTTGAAATGAAAAAGAAAATGTAAACCCCACCTTTTTTTCTGAATTATTATATTTACAAAAAAAACAACAAGGGGCTCTCAGGCAGAGATATGAAAATGGAAATAACAGTTCTTTACTAATATGTATAATAAGGCAAACAAAGGACAATAACTACAGTATTAACAAAGCAGAAACTGGGACCCTGTGGCAGTCTCTCAGCCAAGGTGGGAAAGATGGAAGAGAGGCAGTGCCTCACAAACCCCTCAGCTGGCATTCAGTCCCGGAGCTCCTGCAGGGCTCTGAGGAAAACACCTCGCTGGAATGGCAGGGATGGGCAGGAATCCTGGGCCAGTGGATGAGATGGATCAGCAGCTCTTTGGTGGTCAGCTGGTGCTGCAGCACGTCTGGCAGGACAGGGAGTGCGAGGGCCACAAACAGAGAAGAAGAAGAAGAAGCAGCGGCTCTGTCTGGATGATGGCAAAAACCTCTCCTTGCCAGCAGAAAAACAGCTCTGAGGGAGTATGTCCCACTCTCCCGCTGAAGGACAAAAGAAGCCCAACTTTCTTCCAGCTGCTCCCTGGGCCCAGCTGATTCTTTGTCTTTCTTAAGCATGCAAGAAGTACTAACCATCAGGTTTCCCCTCAGCTAATGGGGAAAAATTCCAGTAGATGAGGAGGAACAAAAGAAGGACACCTAACCCCCAAAAATGAGGTAGATATAGAAACAGGAAAACGTGGAAAAGCTAATTCATGATGGTATAGGGCTCTGGAGAAGGCACACATGGGAACAGCAACAAATATTGTCAGTGCAGTCCAAATAGGAAAGTATGCTACGAAATAGGATATTGGAGAAAGAATATGACCTCTTCTGTATATGACTCAGAACCATCTGTTTTGATCTAAATTTTATTTATCATTCCAAAATAACTCAGTACAGAAGATGCTGGCATCCAGAAATCCTTTTAAAATGTACTTCCATTTATTCTGGTTATTCCTTGTCAGTCAGATAAAGTTTTGACATTGTATATATAGTACTTTGTGAAAAGAGAAACAGAGAGAGCTGTACAGTTGTCCAAAATTCTAGCTTTTGTAGTATCCCCTGCATGGGATTTTAAGTACTGTTGCTTAGTTTTTGTGCTGTTTTGCTTTGTACTTCTACTCTAGCCAGAATAGAAAATGGGGGAAGAAGAATTGAGATTATTTTAGATCAGCTCAGAATCCACTTCGTTAATCAAAAATCCTTGCACTTGATCTACCTCCAGGAATGGTTCTGGTTGACCACAAACCATACAATTTGACAAATAAACTACTTTGATGTAGAGACAGAGAAAATTTGATGTAGCTCTAACTGGGATCCTCACCAGACAAATGTTGTCTGCTGTTTAGACACAACTCTGTACTTGATGAGGCTGTGTAAGTAGATCAGGCTTGTCTAACACAGAACTACCTGTACTGTACCTGATGGCAGCTGGTCTTCAGGTCTCAGCTCTGCAGTAATGAAGGAGTCAGGAGTAACTTTGGTCATGTTGTTCACTTTTGCTGGTGGAATGTCCATGCTGAGGCAGAAACAATAAAAGAGGGACAAACAAGAATAACCACAGTTTGCAGGAATTGCAGAGAGTTGCTCCAACTCAAGTTAAAAGCCCATTTTTTCTCAGGTGACAGTTGTTTAGACAACAGAATTTAATGAAATTCTGCAGAGTAGTGACTTTGTGACTGTTTACTGTTTACTGCAAAATGAAATACATGGCTCTTTGACCTGTTTTGAACAGAAGATCTGTTAGTGATAACACAGTTTTTGGAATTAAAATATTTATTTATGTTGTAGAGCACAAAGCTAGTTTCCACTCTTTTCATGTCCTTATGGAATACTTCTGCCTAAATTTTCTAGGATCCAGTTGATGATAAGAGGCAGTGGGTAAAATTCAGAGAGGGGAGTTTAGGCACACATTTTCAGTATGGAATCCAGTATGAAGATAGCAGCTTTTTGGAACTGTGCTGCTTGACTCAACGTCATTGTGTATTTATTTTCTGTCACCGTTCATAGAAGGAAGAAAAGGACATAGTTCTTCTTTTCCTTCTGCTCTTTTGTCCACTCTGTGTGCTTTGCCATGGTTCATCTTTGATCTGGCTGTGGCTGGTGGGCATGACTGCAGAACCTTGGTAGTCCTTACTTGTCCTCTCTAACTTTGTGTGTGTTTTGTCCTTTCATCTTTCCTCATTGGTTTTGATTTGTTTAATTGTCTTGATTTGTTTAAAACTTGTCTGCTCAGATTTCTAGACAAGTATGCAATTAAAAAGGCATGATTTTAAAAAGGCATGATTTTAAAAAGGAAGTCAGACTAGAACATCAAAATAGGTTCTTTTCTGCTTGTGAAACTTATACCTCTAATTAACAAACTCCAAATTGGCACTAATGCCCAGAGTTAATTTAAGTTTATGAAAACTGAGACCCATTTTCATCACCCACACGGAGCTCATGATGTCTCTTTATTCTCCTGGAGACTCCAGGGAGACAGATGATTTCATGCTGAGATCCTGGTATTAGTACATCACAAGAATGCTGCCAGACCCTTTCCCTAACAGATTGTGCCACAGGCACAGATTCTGTTGACTTGTGTGTTTCAGCTTCTGTAGTAATCTATGAGGAAAAGACAGTGAGAACCAAAAGCCCAGGAGACATTTTAATGACTTAAAGCCATCGAACGAGTGTATATTTGGAAACAGATATAGGCTGTGTACTGGGCTTCTGCTAGGGAACTACTACAAAGTACATTGCTACCTGTGGAACTGGCTGGACATAGTGTGATTTTTCAGGCTTAAAACCCAGCAAAGTACGTTCCAGTGATTCAGCCTAATCTGACAAGTTATGAGATATTGCAGTGCAGTCTAGGTCCAGATCAATAAGGATGTACCTACAAAGGAATTTAAAGTATTGTGGATGCTGTTATATGCTATTCAGTATTCTGTTGAAGCTGAACATCCATTTTTTTCTCAGTTTCAACCTTCTAAACCCAGTAGCAAAATGGGAAACATTTCTTTTGTGGTGAATACTAAGGGTGTCTGTGTAGTGTCCTTGCTTTCCTAAGTGCACCACTATTTTGTAATTGTTCCTGTCCTGTACATTTGGGCCTCGTTTTGGGGAGAAATACAGCCCTTGCTAAAGTCCAAAGAGTTAAACTTTTATTCTGTCTTCTTTCTCTTCCAGGCAATGGTTTCAGAGTTGTGTTCAGGCCCTTGCATAGCAATGGAGATTAGACAATTTGATCCTTTAAAAGTGTTCAGAGACTTCTGTGGTCCTTCTGACCCTGTAAGTACTATCTTGAGTGATAAAAAAAGCTTAAAAAATTGATGTGCTAAGTGAATTAAAATGTCAAAGTGTGGTATGGCTGCTACATGCCTGCTGCATTCATTAGAAACATGTCAGTATTACTTCATTACAGAGGTCAAACGCTAGCCTTGGTGGACCAATTCGCAAATCCTTTAGCAACCCTTCTGATCTTACCTAAACTAGATGATAAAATACTGTGATGATATTTATGTAAAATGAAAGTTATCTAGGCAAAAATCTCTTAAAAATTCACAAATATGATAATGCATGGCTTCAGAGCCCTGGAATGAAGAGCTATTGCTTGTGGATGCCTGTGTGATCAAATGTTAATTCATTGTAGTCTGTGCTATTCTCCTAGGATAAAACTGAAAGGAGAATAGGTTCCTTTGATTTTTCAGAAGGAAGCAAACAAAAACGGGTGTTTCAAGTTGTCATACCTGTTTGCTTCTAGCTTTTGTTTTTAATATCTTGAGGTGGATAATTACATATGTGTGATACTGTGTGCAGTTTGAAGGCAGGTATAAGTGCTGTCTCAAAAAGTTTGCAGATTTTTGTTAAACAATGAAGGCTGCTCTGCACACAGGAACAATGAGATGAAATATCAAGATGCAGGCATTGAAGTCAGGGTTTGTATGTTTTTCTTGTCATGATTTAATGTTTCAGTTGCAGACTTGAGAGAAATTCATCAATCTTCATGGAAAAGAATCACACAGGTGAATATTTGAAGGGGAGAACAAGTTACTCAGGATGTATTTTTCTTCATGTCCAGAGTTTCCATTCTAGAAAGTGCAGGTTAAAGGCATTATCCAAACCTTTATTGCCTCTTCTGTTTGGTAACATTCAAATATTTCTCTGCTGGTTTAGCATCTTGTAAACAGCATAAGCCATTGATCTGACTTACTTTTAACTGCAGGATGGTATATCAGTAGTAGTGTACACAACATATGTTTTCAGTTTTGTTTCAAATTCCATGTTCAAGTTTTCTGGTCTTTAAAACATTCAAAGTTGAAGTCATTTTATTTGGGCCTATTACATCCTTTTAATGTATCTGCTTGTTTAATACCTGGTACATTAAAATCAGCCTATGCTTGGAAACATCACAGTGGCCTTTACGTATTGAAAAACAATTGTTCCTATATAAGGGGAAATTCATTGGCTTCCTTTACTCACATGAAAAACGGTCATAATTATACAATGTGTGTAAGCAGCTGTCAATGGGCTGAGGAACTGAGGGATATATAAACTCATCAGTTTTTCTGGTTAACAGAAGAAAACTGTTCCCCAAAGGAGGGAAAGTAATTTCCTGTCTCCCAGATCTCTTGCTCCCCAGTGACCTAGTGATGCTGTTTGTGTTTCCCTGCTAATGGTTAACTGTCTGACTTGTGGAGTGGAAATGAGTACCTGCCTGCTTCTAGTGGAAGCAGAGGCTGTTGGTCCTGGACACTGACTTCAGAGCAGTTCCACTAATAGTATGTTTGGAACACAGTTAAGTGTGTTGTATCTATGTGCCCTGTTTTCTGTAAAAATTGCAAATTTATTGATTCTCCAAGCACATAAAGCCTATGTACAGTAACTGCAGCTGCTCTCAACACTAATTATTGCCTGAAATTAATCTGTGTCTTCTGATAGTGTTTGTAGCTTGTCCTTGAGTATAGAGGGGCTAAGGTATCTTGGCTTTTGTTGTTCCCAACTAGAATTGTTAGAGAAGTTCCCACCTGCGCTTTGTGGTTACAATATTTGTCTAAAATAGGAGTAGCAGCAACCATAACAACAGTTTCGTTACCGAAAGAGGTTATATGCAGACCATGGAGATAATTTGGACTTGATATTCTAATGAAAGGAACATCTAAGTGTCATGCAAATAGTGGATTATCATTAAGAGATCTGGATCTCTTTATAACTTGTCTGTTTACATATGCTAGATCCTGGTGTGTGCAATCTGTTCATAAACACAGGAGATGACCAAGTTCACCACAAAAACAGATTTGGGTCACTTTGGCTCTTGTTAAAGAGTACCCTATCTGCCATTGAAATCACTGTCATTGCTTTCAAGGCAAAGTGTTATTTGAAGTGAGTAAAGGTGACTTATATAAGTCATATAAAGTCATATAAAGGTGACTTATATAATGAATCTCAATCACCTGTGCTGTTAATTATATCGTACGTACATGGCAAATGTAATAATTACTTTGCGGCCCGTCAAAAATCTAAACTGGATGTGAATGTTAACAGACAGCCCTTTCAGTCTGTTCTTGGTTTTGCTGGGTGTCTAGGGCTGAAGAAATAATTAGAATTATTCGATTTTGAGGATTAGACTTTAAGAAGATAACAGTTTATAACAAGTGTATAACGCTAAAAATATAATGAAACTTTGGGACTATTTTCTGTAAGTGGATAATATTTTGTTAGCACTGTAGGTCAGTAAAGCTGTCCATCAAAAATACCCTTCATTATAAACCATATATATAAGCTTATAAATACTTTATTAAAAACCCTCTGTGGTAGTAGGGAGGGCAACTAAACAAAAACCTTGTTTGAGCCTTTTTGTATTCATGTATGAAGAGCCCTGTCGGATCTGGAAGGCAGACAGTGGGATAAAGATACTTCTCTGGAAGGAGCTGTGCTGAACATGCTCACTCCCAAAATTACTCTGGTCTGATTGAAGGGCTCGGTGTGCCAGATTTCTGGCTTTTGGAACGCTTGTCCCCAGTAGATAGTACATACAGTAGGATATATGCCTTTCTGCAGATCTTACTGGTTCTTGCATCCTTCTTGCAGGCTGGCACTTTAGTATGGAATGTCTGGCTGGGTCACTGTACTCTTGGTGAGCTGTCAACCTCTTTAGTCAGACTTGGCTTCAGCTCCTGGAATGCAGCTCATTCTTTTGTGTCTTTGGTGGTCTCACCTCAGGCCTTTCTGTAGTCCAGTCATGATGCTTATTCTGGTCTTCCAGTTGCAGTCTCTAGCCAGATCCCAGCCTACTTGTATGCCTTGCTCTTGGTGTCACACTGTGCCTGTTCCTCTCTGTCCTGGTTTGCCTCTGTGGCTAAAATGTAGACCTTGGAAGTGGATGTTCTCTCCACATCTATTTTAATAAAAAGCTATTTACTCATTGCTTATTTTTGCAGCATCCCTATAAAAGGCCAGCTGTCATACTGATGCTTGTCTTGAAAATGTGTCTTTGCAATGTTAATAAGAACTGTTCAAAAAGTTCTCTGAACATCACACGAGACTGCAGCTTTTCTGGGAGGGGAGGCATCCTCAGGCTCTGCTATGCACACGTCCTATGAACAGCTGAGAACTTTTGTTCAGATATTTAAATTACAAATAAGAATGAGGTTTCTGAAATTACTTCAGGTGCCTCTGATTTTCATGGTGTTTCTAAATAATTTAAGACCTTTTTTAAAAATACACTATCAAATCTTGCTATGCAGGTTGTTAAGTTACACATTTTTTTGCTGGGTGTCATTCCACTCTGTTTCTACTGGTGCAGTTGAAAAGAGAAAAAAAATTGAAAGAAAAAAATTACACCTATGGCAAAGAGATAGCTGTTCTGGAAAGCTAGGAAGAGGACTTTAAAAGTTAATTAAATCTGATTCTTACAGAACATGAGTCTTTTGCACTTTCAGTGGACAGTATTACTTGGAATTAAAAGTTACTGACTGCAACCAAAGTCTGACAGAAATGAAGCTGTGTTTCTCTTTCATCGTAAAGAAATGAAAATGCTTGGAGGGGTAGTGATAAATGCAGCAAAGTGTGCATTATCAAGAAAGCGGTTTTGTTTAAGTTCAGTAAGGAAGAAAAAGAAAGCAACCTATTCTGCATTGATTTGGCTTTCTTTAACCTGGACCAGGATGTAAAATCTGTTATGGAAAACCTTGGAACAAGAGGATAGTGGGCAGGGAATCCTGTCACTCCTTGAGGTTGCTGGAGTTGATATTTCATTTCACTAATGTTTGTATATTTTTGGCCTCTGGAGCTGTTAGAGGCTTTTTCTTATTATTTAGGTCTGAAGCTACAGCTTTGGTTTGCACATCTTTGTGCAGCTTCTATGTTGAAGTAACTGCTTGGTAATATTTTGTTATGGAGTTGTCAAGATGATTACTTAGTATTCATAAACACTTGAAAAATGCTGTAGAAATTAGGATGGTTTTTTGTTTTGTTTTGTTTTTTAAACTTTGTTCATATGCAAATTAAAAAGTTGGTTATAATACATGATTCCAGGAGCTACATGTTCCTGGCTGACTGCATAACTTTTAGTATTCCTAAGAGCTTTTACTTGGAATTGGCAGTACACTAAATGTGACTCAAGTCCCTTCTATTGTGAGATATTATTAAAGTGATGGGATGTGCTGCAATATTTCTGCATCCTGTGGGCTGAAAGGGAATTTTCATACACTTGCTTTAAATCCAGGCCTGCATTCTTTTTATGCTGGGGATTTGCACTTTTAAGTAACAGTGTATCAAGTCTTTTGTACTTTTGCACGAAACAGCTGAAAGGGAGATAAGGTGGTTTAAAACAAAGCACCAGACTGAAAGAGCTGGAGTCTGCTTTAGCTCCATTCCTGACCTCACTGTGACCTTGGACAAAAAGTTCAATATCTTTCTGCCTCAGTTAATCACATAAGTCAAAAAGGGATACCAGTATGAGCCAAATAGCACTGTTGCTGTAAGATTTTGGTTTTTATAGACCCGTAAATCTCTAGCACTGAAAAACAGGTATGTGTGAGGCTTAAAATGTTCATGCTAATTACTAGAGCTACATTATCAGCATGACATTTTCATATTGCATCAGATAAAGAATATTTCAGTGGAAGATGTAAAGGAATATAAAGGCTATTTTTGAGCTTCCAAGTACTCATTTTCTGGTAATACCGTTATAGCTATTTCAGTGTGGATTCTCCCTATAGCCTAGTGAGCCCTGATAAGAGTGTTGACAATGGAGTACATAATGTCTTTCAAGAGAAATAATATTTTTAAATCTAATTCTTTAATGAAGAAGATTTTAATATAATTGATTATCTGCTCAGATAGTCTTAGTCATGTAATAAAAATAAAAACTTTCATTCAGTTGCAGACTGTTATCAGCTAGAGTAGCAAATGGACCAATCAATACCAGTTACAATATCCTGCTGTCTAAGCCGGCAATGGGAAAGACATGATTGAATTGCTTAGATGTTATTTAGGGTCAATCATCTGACTCTGTCCTTTCAGTTTTTAATTTCTACATTAGTCTCTGCAGGTCTAATGAAAAAGTGTTCTAGACAGAGGTAAAGCCTCTAAGTTGGGAGACAATTTTTGTCTGTGGATGTGGATGCTTCCCTCTAATGCAGCCTCCTTTTTCTGAGCTGGTTCTGCTGATTCATAAAGCCCAAGTTATCTGTAGGTTCAGGACTCCTCCTGCCTTGTTCCATGTCACCTGTCTGTGCACAGGCAGGGGATCTAGAAGAAAGGAAGTGCTAAGATAGCTATTCTCTAATGACCCACAGTTGCAATGTGACTGCAACTAGGAGTTGTTACCACTGTTTTAGACTGTCACAGTGTTGGTGTATGATTTGAAATTTACCTCCAACATTATTTCAGTTTCTTGTGAGAGACAAGCCTTTGTGAATGGCAAACACCACACCTGTGGCACAGTGAATTGCTTTCCTGGTGTTAAAATGCATGGAGTCTGCCCTGGCTGCACCAGGAGCAAAACTTATAATTATTTGTTCTTCCTCTCAAAGCTCTGCATAGCCCTGGGAGCAGCTGAGAGTCAAGAATCCAAGAATTTTTACAGGCATGAATTCAGTGTTCATAGTACTCCTGATGTCTCTTTTGCTTCTGAATATGTGCAGCAGAGGTTTGGCAGGCCTTGACACCCAGCCTACCCCTGCTGCCCTGTTTGTTTTGATCACGTGTGTGTGTGCTTTGTAGTGGCATGGATACATGATCTGCTTACAGTTTCTAGGTGACCAGCTTAGAGCTGTGCTTGCAGACTGTCTCCTTCAAGCCACTCTTTGCAGGTGATGGGCAGTCCTTTGATGGCAAGAGGGATTTCAGACTCAGGGCAATATGTTTTGGTGCAGAGATCAGAACAAAAAGCAGAGCAGTACTAGTGGAGGAGCCTTTTGCTTGCAAGTGGCTTGCTTTAGATGTGGCTTGTTGCTGCAAGGTTGCTCTGTCATATGGTGGCTGTTCAGTGTCATGTGGAGCTGGAGCTTGTAGGCTCACTTTGATTCTTGATGTTTAGATTGAAATTTGCTGTTATTAGTGGTGACTGACAGTCTCCATCAGGAGACTAAATATTGACAGAGCCCTCAAGACCTAACTCTGCTTCAAATCCAGTGTGATTGAGGCATGTTGGCAAAGTTACAGTTGGGGAAATACGCTTTTGTCTGCCACTCCTTGTCTGCGGCTTCAGAGCTACTGAGCTTGAATGTGTTATCACTGTAACTGTTGCTTGTTAAGCACATCCTGGATGTGAGGTCACTGGACTTGAGTTCAGTGGTCCCAAATTTGTGTAATTTGGTAAAATGGTTAATAAAAGATACTGCATTGTCTATTGCCAGGCCCACTACCACCACAAAGGCATGATACTGGAGAGCTTGCTGCTTTCATCCTCTGGAGAGAAGGTGCTGGTGCCCTCTTGGAGAGAACTGAGAGTAAATTTGTATCTTGTTTCTGGTTGCTGCAATGCCTATTTTTGTATAATTAGTTTACTACCAAAGCCCCTCTAGCCTATGTAGTAGGGTTTTTTTTTAGTTTCCTCTGCTACATGACACTATGATGTTTTAGTATCCCCTGATTACAAGACATGTTTTTAACTGTGATTTCTGGACATTTGCAGGAAGTTAACATCACCTTGTCAAAGATTCCGTATGTCCTCCTGGAAATTAGCATCAACTTCAGAAGGTTCAGGGTTCCCATCTGCATTCCTGACTTTCCCTTATGTCAATGGCTTTGAAATATTTCTTTCAGCATACCTCTTGCCTGGTTCCAGGCTGGAATAACTTGCCCTGTTTTAGCAATAAGAGTGAAGCTTGAGCCCTGAAACTGAAGAAAAGCAGGGCTGTACCTAAAAGCATTTACACCACTCATTGCTGATCTTCCTTGACTTGCTGAGGTACCATGGAGGCCTCCTAGTTACTCTCCAGAATGGCTAATGTGCCAGGATATCCTAGGCATTTTGGTAAGGGCTTAAGCTGCACCTAAAATATTTACTTTTTAAGAAAACTCAGTTTCTTTTGGTCAAGGCCTTGGTACTGTTCAGCTCTGCAGACACACAAAGACGTTTAATCTGATCTGAAATCACAAAGGCAAATTATATCTCTAGGTAGGTGGGAATGAAGACTGAAAGACTGGCTCAGAAATCACAAAAGCTCCCTTTGCACTCAGACCGAGTGCATCCCAAAGTAGTAGGTTTTTGTTATTAAAGAAGTGATTATTTTAAGCATCTGTGATGAGCACAAGATTCTTTTAATGCTGTGAGTTACATACATTTGTCTATTCAGCCTTGAGGAGGTAGGGTTTTGGTAATAACTGTCCATCTGCAGTCCTTGTTCTGCAAAATGAATGTTTCCACATCCTGTTTGCATTGGATCTTCGTGGTAATGTTCTCTCCCAGCTTTGAATAAATGCCATGCTTCAAGGTAGTGTTACAGATTTAGTATCTCATACTAATGGCTCATATTTTATTTTAAAAGTGACCATACAAAGTTTTATAAGTGCTTGCCTAGTTTCTTTCTGCATTTGCTTGGTTTGCATCTAACTAATACAAAATCAATACATTTCAAAATATCATATCTTTATTGTATCTCTGCTTAGGTATCTTAGATGGATTAAAGGGAAAAGTTTTGGTTCCCACTACTGTAGGAAAAGAGGTAGGCTTCTAACATAGCAGCTAATCATGTGATACCAGCCTCGCATAAACAAATATACAATGTAATTTTGCACTGCTAGGTTGATCAAAGGTAGTCTTCAGGGTTCTCTCCAGGGCTTCTTTCTCATAGCTGCACTGGATTTACCTGGCCTATGGGAGGTTTTAATACTGTTTAAAAACAACAGTACACCCCCCTCATGCAAACAGTCTTTATCAGTGATACAGACAGCTGATCATTAGAACTTCTAGGCTGCAGTGTCCTCCTGCAGTCAAAGGATGTCTATCTTCATTGGTAATTCCCTTTCTTTTTTTTTTGTTTTTTTTTCTCCTTTGTTTTTTCTTTGGACTGTTCTATTTAAAGTTCTGCTGAGGTTTCTGAGAATAGATTAATTGATATATTCAGTCCATAAAGGCAAGGTAAGAGCCTTTTCAAGAATAGAATGGTTCTGGGTTAATTTTAGTCTATGTGGTTGTTTCCTTTGCTTCCCTTGTGTTCTATTGGGTTACAGCAGACAGCAAATCACTCTTTTACCTTGGACAGCAATGTTTTTGAATATATAAAATACCAGAGCAGAAACAAAAAGCCAAAAATTAAAAACAAACCAAAATCAACCAACCAAACAAAAACAACAACAAAAAAAACCTCACAAAACTTATAGCTTCAGTTCTTCCATGCAAAAAGGGGATCAGTGTTTCCAAGAGGTATGGCAAGTTCTGAGGTCACTCTGTCTGGGAAAGAAAATTATACTATTATTGAACTAAACAACTATTTTCTCCTTTAGTTTCATAGCATTCTGGTCACAGTGACCTTGTATGTTTGTAGAATCTTTGATTTGAATAGATTAAGAGCATTTGCTTTACATGCCTGCATCGAGATTTTGTCAACTGTAGATAGCCTTGTCGTTCACTAGAATTTCTCCCAGCCTCTGAGTGGAACATATTGGTGGTGTGCTGTTGCAAATACTTCAAGTTATGAGGTAATATGAGTGAGATTTTGTTTTCAAAAAATTAAGAAGATAATAAAGGTAGATTTTTTTGGAAAATGGTAGAACAGGCTGCAAGAGCTTTTTCTAGAGTTCTGTAAATGGCAGTTAGCAAGAGTCAACACACAAAGTGCTTGATGAAATTGTGCAGTAGAGAAAGTTATAACCATGTAGAAAAAGAGCAGTAGAACAGTTAAGTTTTCCACAAAACCATGATGATGTTGTGGTTGTGAGTATCCTGAAGTTGGCTGTAACTATCCCAGAAGCTTTCATGTTTTTCAGTCAGCAGATTATGAATGATTAGTCAATTCCTAGAAGTGCATGACTTATTTTTCTCTTTTCCTTGTCCCAGAGAACTTCTTACTCAGCTTCTGCTTGATTAGTGCATTAGTAGTAGAGTTAGTAACAGCCAAAAAAGAAAGGAGTTGTGCATCACAGCGTATCTTAGTTAATCTTGATAAATTGTTATATGAGAGAAATTTGAGTTATGGAGAAGATTATTCTGGGAGTATTGAAAAACATCTGATAGACAATGCAGTCTTTGGTCACAGCCAGCATGACTTTGTGAGAGGAAATTCCTGCTTATCAAACCTGATTTCCTTTTATGATAAGGTGGCCCCACCCCATCGATCAAGGGAAGTCAGTTGATGTAATCTTTTTGGATTTTGGTAGAGTTTTCAACACTGTCTCTCACAGTATCCTTCTGGACAAGGTATCCAGCATACAGCTGGATAAACACATCATAGCATGGGTGAGCAGCTGGTTCACAGGTCAGGCACAAAGGGTTACAGTGAATAACATCAGACTAATGACCTGTCACTTGTAGGGTTCTGCAGGGCTTCATCCTTGGCCCTCCGCTCTTCAACATCTTCATAAATGACTTGGCTGCAGGGCTGGAAGGGATAGCTAGCAAGTCTGCAAATAATGCTAAATTGGGAGGAGCTGCTGACTCCCTGAAAGGCAGAGACCGCATAAAGAGACCTTGATAAATGAGAAGGCTGAGCAATCATCAACTGTATGAAGTTCAACAAGTGCTGGATTCTGCACCTGGAATGGGGCAACCTGATGTCTGGGGAATGAGATGCTGGAAGGCAGTGCTATGGAAAGGGACTTGGGGGTCCTGGTCTGTGGAAAGTGAAATCTGAGCCAGCAGTGCCCTGGAGCCAGGAGGCCCAATGCTGTCCTGAGGGCATCAGGCCCAGCATCAGAGCTGGGCAGGGGAGGGAATTGTTCTGCTCTGCTCTGAGCTAGGGCAGCCCCACCTCGAGTGCTGGGGGCAGTTTTGGGTGCCTCAATAAAAGATGGAGAAGGGCCTTGAGGGGAAGGTGTGTGAAGGGGGCTGAGCTGACTTGGTCTGTTCAGCCTGGAGAAGAGGAGAATGAGAGGAGATCTCACTGCAGTTACAGCTTCCTGGTGAGGGTGAGAGGAGGGGCAGGCACTGATCTCTTCTCTTCAGTGACCAGTGCCAGCACCTGAGAGCACGGCCTGAAGTTATGTCAGGGGAGGTTTAGGTTGGATATTCAGAAAAGGTTCTTCACCCAGAGAGTGACTGGGCACTGGAACAGGGTCCCCAGGGAAGTGGTCACAGCACCAAGCCTGGCAGAGCTCAAGAAGCATTTGGACAATAGTCTTGGACACATGGTGTGACTCATGCAGTGTCCTGTGCTGGGTCAGGAGTTGGATTGACAATCCTTGTGGTTCTCTTCCAAGACAGCTTATTCTATGATTCTGTATTTTCCACTTGAACTACATTAATGAAGGCTTCAAAGTGGATGAAAACAAATACTGTGGCCTAGGCCTTCCCTTCTGCAACAAAGAAAAGTAGTCTGATTTCACATTTATAATGATGATGGGTATTGTTGTTCTTATTACTATTATTCTTCTTCCTCCTCTTATAAACTGCTGATAGGCATAGCATAGTTGTGAGAATAACTGCAGCAATAGTTTTCAGTATCTATCTCTGGTCTCATTGCCTGGGGATACTGTTAACTAAATAAAAACATTTTAAAAGCTGGATATAAAACGATTAATTCAGTTTCTGAGAGGTTGCTGAATAATTTGGGTTGCTGCTGGTCTGTTTGATTCAGGCTGACATTCTCTGTTCCACTCTAGGGTCAGCTGAGCTGAATTTTTATCAATGTCTTTCACTTACAGTATGATAGACTGCATCTGATGTACATAAGGGACTTCCCTTGAACACTCCTAACAAGAAGTTTTTCCTTTCTCTGCTTCCATGAACTTCCCACATTAAGAGACTAGAACATGGTTAGGGTGGAAGATGGGTGAGCAGCAGTTCTTCATATTCCCATGGCAGCTTTCAAGTTCCCATAAGTGACCTGGTATGATCTGAGTTCTGGTCTGTGGCTTATCATGAGAGTGCTACCCAGGAATTACAAAGCATTGCATCAAGGAGAGAGAATAGTTGAGGAACTGATCTGAGATTTTAAAGATCTGAGCTGAAAGTTAGACATTGAACTTGTGATTCTTGTGAAATATGTATTTCTTTTATGCCCCTGGAAAATGACTGTCTCACTGTCTTGGTTTCTCACTCCAGAAAATGGGGTCCATTCTGCTATTTTCTGTTCTTTGTGTCTTTTCCTATAAGTTTTCCTACAGGTTTTCCAGGCCAAGAATCATCTGTTAGTATGTATAGACACATTGGCTAATAGAGCTAGTCAGTGAACAGAGAGGCTTTTAAATAGCAGTTGTAACACAAATAATGAGTGATTCCTTCCATCAGAACAGGGCTACTCACAACTGTGTGGGAAGATGGCAGCGCTGCTGCCTCCAAGGTTGCACTGGAGAGGCTTCAGGGCACAGAATGGAAGGGGAAGGTCTCTCCCATGCTAAGAATCAAATGAAAAGGATCTCTGAAAGAAAAAATGTGAATTTTTTCTTTCAGTCCATCTTCTGATAAAGTGGATGGTCCAAAATTGGTTCAGCTTGGGAAGTCTCAGTAGAATGTGAAAGCAATTTTTTCCGCTTTGCAAAGCGTAAAGCTCTGACACCTGGACTGCTTCACAAGTGTAGAATTTAATCTCAAAAAAATTCAGAGGAAAAGATAATTTGTAATTATTCTTGTTCTTATTGGGGAAAAATCAGCCAAAATATCTGCAGATGAAAAATAATATCTTGCAACTTCATAGTGACTTTTACTGGAGGCTCTTCACATATTTTGCTAATCTGAATTAATAAAATCCCAAAATATCTTTTACAGCCTAGTGTGTTTCTGTCCTTGTTTTATGGGTGAATTAATAAGTGGATGATATTCTGAGTGCCTTGGAAGGCACTGGAAAAGCATCACCTTTAAAAGTATCTAATAATGAAACTTACAGTTATACTGTGTTTTCTAATGTCTTGTGGGATTAGTTGCTTTTCATTTGTCAAATGCTTCCTTTTTCCAGCTTGTCAGGTAATGTAAATATCCCTTATGGCACCCAGATAATACAACAAGATAGTAGAGCAAGCTGAATATTTTATCTTTATTCCTGTTTTGTGACCAGTTTGTATTGAGTATCTCAGTTATCACCAAGGCTTCACCATCCAATCTAATTTACACTTAACTCAGGCCTGTGGCTACCCAAGTTCAGCACATTGGCAATGGCAGACAGGCACACAAACTTTCTGAGCAGGGCACTTCTCATTAGAATATCTTAAACATCAACCAGAAGCACAAAAACCAGTGAAAATACTGTCTCAGGCTGGCAAATGTGCCACGCATGCTGCCCACAGCAGAGAACCCACAGAGAGCTGGTGCAGAACCTTTGTGCTTCCAGGGAGGAGGAGTGGCAGGGAACATGTGGGAGTGAAACAGGGAGAATCAAAGTGCCTGAGGGGATGGTGGGTGAGGAGGAGACAGTGTAACAACTTGTACAGACTTGTGAGCTTCCGGAAAACTGCCAATACTGGAGTATGGAATATAATTTTAGGCCCATAACAAAACTTCCAAAGATACAGGGCTTCAGACTGGTAATTGAGAGGCTGGCTGACTTTAAAATAAACAGAAAAGTAGACTTTTTTTTTTTTTTAAAACTCAGACAAGAGTGAGCTTACATAATAAAATAAACTATGGTTTGAGAAGTTGCTGCTACTGTTGCAAAACTGTTTGATTTGGGAAGGAGTTGTACCTCAGATGCACTTTTTATATGCCTTGCAATTGAAAATTTGACTGCTGTTGCCTGGATCAAATCAATTAGTTTGCTGAACAAACCTTTACAGCCATACTCTTTCACATACAGAACTACATGTGCACAGACTTGGCTCAGTTAAAAGTATGAGAACCTTGTCAGAATGGACAGTAAGCAACCTGTTCTGCCATCAGCCAGGAGAAGATATAACCTGGAAGTCTTGGTGAAGTGCACAGTGCAAAGGGGCGAGATGGTTGGGCTAGATATTATAGAGACTTTGAATGCAACTTTTCCAGATTCTTGAATTTGTCTTGTGATAAAGATTAAAAGGTGAGGGGAGTTTAGTGTGTGTGTTTGAAGGAGGTTGTTTTGGCTTGATTAATTTTTCGTGATATGTGGAAAGTACAAAAGCACTTTCAGGTAACACTGACTCCCTTGAAGTCTGTGTAAGGCCTTTGATAGTGACTGTATTTGTACGTGGCATTGCTGCAGCTCATGTAGAGCACAAACAGAAAACATGTCACTGTCAACAAGTGACTTCTGTTCTGGATTGGTTTGTGAAATGTAAGGTGAAGGAAGCCTCTTGCAGTCTCTTTAACACTGACCTTGTTTTGTATTTAGAAGCTCTATGAACTACCTTTCTACAGGGAGACCCCAGGTTTCAAGGCAAAACTCTTCCCCAGTTAAAGTTCTTACAATGGCAACACCACCATCTTATGTAATTTTTCCCAGTAATAGACAGAAAGGTTAGTACTGCATTTAGGGGTGATGAACTGGACCTTGAATTGCTGCAGGAGTAGAAAATTGTTGTGTTCTGCAGCAGCTCATGTTGATTTTCACACAGCCTATTGCATGAAACTGAGCAACATAAACCAGGGCAGAGCTGAGGTAACAAACCGGGAGGCACATACATCGACCAAGTGGTTGGCTAGAGTTTGAGGGAGTATAAGCTGCAAAGAAAACATGTGAAGCAAGCTAAGGCAAGCTAGCCCTTTTGGTATCATGCACAAGGTCACCTGTGGCCACAGATTTCACTTTGGCACTTAAGCATTTGTCTTTGGATTAGAACTTTTGTGAAGAATCTCTTGGACTGACCTGAGGCTGTTCTCACGGTAACAATAAAGTGTTTGTAGCTTTGATCAGCATTGCAGGAAGTGTTTGTCTAGTATCCTGTTTTGTATGACAAAGACTGTACTGCTTTTATCCTGTTACCTCTTGCTGATGGCTTGTAGGAATGAGTATTTTGTCCAGCTCCCTACTGTGACCGTCAGTGTTTGATATGACTGGTGCTAAAATGCCCTGAAAACAAAATTCACCTAAAGAGCTATGATGATGCAAAGAGAGAGAGACACTTATCCTTCCTTAGCTTCCATAATTGCTGCGCTGCAAATGTTCTAGATCATTTTTATGCACTACAGAGGAAGCTCAGGTGCCTTGCTTGGATGAGGCAGTAGACTTTCCAGTGTTTAAAGGTCAGCCAGACAAATTCAAAGGTGAGTGGTGGAGTTTACATTAATTTATTTGTTCACAGTTCATGTGTGTGCTGTTCTCTTGACAAGGGCATTAGCTAGTCCTTAGAAGGAGAAGGGCATTTTCTTGTTTGTCTGAGGCTGCCTCTGCCTTCTGGATTAGGTGGCACCCTCAAGGGGAGAGAGGGACAATCTCATTCCTGGCAGCAGAGCATCGAGAACTGCAGAAGGAAAAAGTGCAGGATGGGGAGCGCAGAGGTGGTGAGACCAAGTCAACACAAAGCCTTCAGAAACAGATGAATGAGGAATGCCAAGAGCAAGGAGCAGACACACAGCCAGGGCTCAGCTAGAATAGAAAAACTGTTTTACTGAGAGTGTAGAGGGATCTGTGCAGTGTGTTGCAGCCCAAGAGATCCTCTGAATGCTGCTGATCTGAAAGCAGAACTAAAAGAAGGAACCTGCCTGGTGAGCACACTGTGGCTACAGACGGTTTATCAAACTCTTATTTTTATTACGCTTTATTCAAGAGGGCCAGTACATTTTCAAGGTTTCTTCATTCTAGTTCATGTTTAAGAACAAAATTTTAGGCTATAAAGGTTCCTTTGTGTAGTTTTGATCCATTCAGTGGTCTTTCTAGATACCAAATTAAATATTCAGAACAGTGCTTAAATAAAGCTGACCAGATTTTCTTAAAATCTGGAGTTTTGGCTGGAATACATGTTACTATTCCATATAATTTCCATCTAGCCCATGAAAAAAAACCAGCTTTTTGGAGGAAAAGCAGTTAATTAGCTTTGCTTATGAATGTATTTATGATTCTTTCAGTTTGATTTTAACACATTACTGGCATTGGTGGCATTTTTGTTTCCTTTCACTTGTGTAGAAATAGAAAAATTTTAGAAATGTGCTAAGTACTTAATGCAGGCAGTGTTGCATTGGACCCATTTACATGATAAAGAGAAACATGAAATATATGCATCTGTATCTGGCACAGGATACGATCTTAAGAGGGCTATCTGTAGATCAAAACCCAGCTATAAGGGGTGATCAAATAACCTTCTGAATAAGATCAAAGAGGATGAAGCCTCTGGGTACAGCAAACTCTAGCTTGTTTTGCCACAGACAATGTCTTCTTGTGTGAGGTGCCAGTTTTATGTCATCCCCATTTACACATGCAGACAAAGCTCCAGCACACACACATCAGTCTCCTCTCATGCATATGATAGAGCTCTTAACTCCTCCATCATCCCACTCTCAACTCCTTTCAAAAAAATTCTGAAAACCATTGCATAAAATTCATATTCCAGAAACTATACTCAGCCAAAAGCTTAGGGAAAATGTTTAAAAGGGGATGGTGAGGCATGGGGAAACCAACCCAAAGCCCTGTTCTGACAGATGAAGCTCTGCAAATAAAATTACTGGTAAGCTTCCTGTAATGGACCAGAAGAGTGTGTAGTAATGCTTACTATGAGCAATAAGTTCCATAATGGATTCTTTTCTTCCTTGAAACATTCCCAAGATTTCCAGCCATACAGTCACAAGGATACAACATGTGATCTGTATAAGTCTTTGTATTTCCATCATTTACAGGGGCCTTGTTTCTTCATGATTCCTTAGTGGTGTAATAAGAAAGCAGTGGAATAGTAAAACTTTGGAATTGACAATTATTGTCAATTCTTTTTTTTTTTGCTATATAAATGTAAGCAGAGACTCTTCCATCCTGTTTAAGTAATGGCAAGAAAGGCTTATTTAGATTCTTATTAATCAGGTGCTAACTGTGTAAAGTGCTGAAGGACCTACCTTTAAGCATTTCTGATCCAGTGCAATCCTGGGCAGAACAGAATGCATCCCTCTTTGTGCAAGAGTTTCAGGAGGGCATTCACTGGAATGTGTGGCAACCTGCGTTGAAAACTGGAAGGAAGAACAGGAGATTGCACAGTGGAATAGCTTGAGCTCATGTTAGTGAGAAGGAGTGAGTCCACAAGAAGAAACATGATGTCTTTTGTCATGGAGTTGTGAAGAAGAAATGATGGCTTAGGACAAAAGGTAAGTTAAGAGACCATAGCTACTCTTAAAAAAGCAAAGAGAAGAAGAAGAAGGAAAAAAAAGGAAAAGTGGGTTTGATGAGGAAGATTAGTCAAGGAAAATCTTGTGGAATTTTCATAAGAAGCATCATTTCTGGACCTGTTGGAGGACAGAAGAGCAAAAGAGTTTTTGAATAGAAAGAGAAAATAGAAATAGAATAGAAAATGCAAAGCTTTAGCTTTTTAAACTTGAGCTCTTTCTAAATTATTTCCAAAGGTTTCATAGCCATGATCATTTTTTCTAGTATTCCCCAACTTTCATTAAAGTGATTGAAAGCTCCAGTCCTATTGCTGGCTTCTTGACAGCTAGTTATTACTGCAATCAACAGTTGCTTGAAGGAAGGCTTGAGTAAAGTGTCACATTGTAGTTAACTGGCATGTGACTTCTGTTTCTCCAGCAGACTTCCTTATCTCAAGCCTTTAATGAGGACCATGTAGAGAAGGGTTTTTTTTCTCCTTGGGGCTTTTTTTTTTAAAGTGAAACTCTTGAACCTTCATCTGAAGCAAAAGTCGTTTGATGTTGAGTGTGTCTTATTCAAATGTCCTTGACATTCATATCAGAAGATCTTGTATAACCTGTGATGTACACACAGTAACAATGAGGAACTGAAACTTCTCATATCATGTTTTGGGTTATACACACTCCAAGTATTAAAACAGTTTAATTGTCTTCTGGCTGGGTAACAGGTCATAATAATCATTAAATGTTATGACAGGAAAATATCTGCTATTGCTGAATTATAAGAAGCCCTTGAAGTCCAATTGTCATCGTTTGGTAATGTGACATAAACAATGGGTGAAGCTAGAAAGTGGACAAAGGGTGGTGTTGTCAGATAATGCTCTTGTGAGGTCTTTTGAGACTAGCTTAAAGCATTCACTGCCATCCCAGAAGAGACTGCATCATGGCCTTGTTCCCATTTGTACATGTGCAAGGTTTTCCAGGTCAGCTAAGAGCTACTGATGAAGTCAGTTAGAACCCATTTGACACTGAAAGTTAAGAAATGCTCAGACAATCCAGTCTGATGACTCAGTTATGGGAACAGTAACCTCCAGCTGTGACTCTGAAACAAACACCCAGGAGTGGCACGGTGAAACTGCACTGGCCACTTCCAAAGTGATCATATCCTAATGTGCCCAGTGCCTAGTCAGAAAGGGCCTGATGAAGGCTTTGTTGTCAAGGAAAGTGTTCCTTCCTTTGTTCAGTACTGTAGTGTGAGCTTGTCATCCACCTGTCACCTGACAGGCACTTGTGGAACATCCAAACGGGTTTTAAGGAGGGAAAACTGGGTTCATTTCACTGTGCATGAGATAGATCTTGGTGAGGACCCTTGAGGGTGTTGAGAAGAGAGGCCAAGTGCATGGGTGGTGTAGGAAACGGGTTAAAAGATAGCAGTACAAGGTGATAGTCCAGAGATGTGTAGCAGGACTTCATTGTGGCTTGAAAGAAATATGATGGAAGGGAGAGCCAATGATGGCAGTCCTCTGGGATATGAAGAGAAATACCACAGTGAAGATGTAGGGGAGGAATGTTAGCTCAGGACCTGAGTATCTGCTGTAATAAAAAGGCCTCTGAGAGGCCTAAGAGGTATTTTGGCATTGTAGATGAGGAAGAGTATTGAAATGTTAATTTCAAAGAGCAGAGATAGATGTAGAGTCTAGACTGATCCTTAGAGTGGATCAGATGTTGGCACTAGTCACCTGTCAGAGGAGAAGACTGAGAGGTTTTTCAGCAGCTGGACTTCACAAATGTCAGGTTCTGAAGCAAGTAGCTCTGTGTTAAAGGAAGCAATCTGCAAGGCAGCACATTTGTGTCTGCTCACAGACAGCACATCATGTGCTTGAGAGCTGCAAAGGTCTTAACATGAGCTAGCTGTGTTAATGTAAGTACCAGTAATGTGTATCTGCAGTATGAAGGGTCCTGTATGCCACCCAGCATGGCTTGATTGGCCCAATTTCAAGCAGGTATTCATAGTCTTGGTCATGTTTTTTCAGCAGTTGTCTTATGTGTGTAGTACAGGTTGGAATTTCTCTCTTTATAGAATTATAGACTGGTTTGGGCTTGAAGGGATCTTCAGGATCAAGTAGTTCCAAACACTCCTGCCATAGCCAGCACTTCCACTAGACCAGGTTGCTCAGAGCCCCATCTAACCTGTCCTTGAACACCTCTGAGGATGGGGCATCCACAGCTTCTCTGGGCAACCCATCTCAGTGTCTCTACAATCTCAAAGTGAAGAGTTCTTCCTAATATATTTCTAAACATTTTCAGTTTAAAGCTCTTCACCCTTGCCCTATCGCTACTTGTCCTAGTAAGGTCACTCTCCAGCTCTGTTGTAGCTGACTTTAGGTACCAGAAGGCTGCTCTGAGGTTTCCCTGGAGGCTTCCCAGGTTGAACAACCCCAACTCTCTCAGGCTGTCATCACAGGAGAGGTGCTTCATTCATGGCCCTTCTCTGGACTCGCTCCAAGAGGTCCATGCTATTCATATGTTGGGGACCCCAGAGCTGGATGCAGTATTCCGGGTGGGGTCTCACCAGTGTGGAGCAGGGGGGGAGAATTCCCTCCTTTGCCCTGCTGGCTATGATGCTTTTGGTGCAGCCCAGGATACAACTGGCATGTTGCTGGGTCATGTCAACCTTCTCATCCACCAACACCCCCAAGTCCTTCTCCTGAGGGCTGCTTTCAATCTGTGTTTCCTTTTATAGTGTACTATAGCAATGTTAATATACTACACATATTTTAATGGCATAATAATATTTTACTTTATAGGATTCTCTTGCATCCATAATACAAACGAACAGTGTGATTCACAAAGGTCTTCTGGTTTGCTTGTGTTCAACAGGCATTAGCTCGTCACCTCCGACCTGAAACTCTGCGTGCTGTCTTTGGGAAGGACAAGGTTCAGAATGCTGTCCACTGCACAGACCTGCCTGAAGATGGACTTTTAGAGGTAACACAAACTTGCTAGACAAACACATTCTCATATATCACAGGAAGCTGTAAATAGAAATTCTTCTCTTGACACTCTTTTAAAAAAGCCAGTGTTTTCTATGTGGAGCGCAGCTGTGTTGTAGACCAGACTAGACACAGGAAGAGAGAGTTTATTAAGGGCATTTGACTCAATTAATTTTGATACTGTAAAAATTCATCTGTGCAGTTTTCTTGAATGAATATAGTACAATGAAATATTCAATGTAATGAAACTCAAGAGTCTTCTTTTTGTCTGAATGTGTCCTTGAGTCTGAATATCAGTACCTAACAGTGCTTCTGCAGGGACACTTTCTTAGCCCTTTCTTGGATGACCACCTTGACTCCTGATCTAGATTGTCTCTGCAGTGAGCTTGTGTGGTGCTTGGAATATTACAGGCACTAGAGATTCAAATCCTCCAGATAGGGCCAAGGTTTATTTATAGACAGTCATATCAGTTGATATTTCCCATGTTTTATATTAACTTACTAATTATTGTCTGATTTTGGCTTTGTATGTCTTCATTAAAGTCTGATAAAATGAGGAAATGTTAAATTAAGGGAATTTTTAAAAACAGAAGTACTATGAAAACCAGAACAAGCTCATTCACTTCTGTACTTCAAACTAAACTCCACAGCAGGGGGTTGAAGTGGTTTGTAATCTTGGATGGATCTCTGTGTCAATGGAGCTGCTTTTCCAGTGCATGCGCAGCTTATTTTTTGTAGCCCATTTGTGAACGCTTTGCTGTCAGGTATAGGAGAGTCATGGAGCAGCAAGTGTTGTCCTACTTAGATAATTTTACATTGCCAAAATGGTAGTTTCATGGGGGAGTAAGGAAGACCTAACTTAATCACCATCTTCCTCCATGAAATAACCTGTGGATTAAAGTGATTTTGCTGTGAAATCCCATCTCATTTAAGGCACAGACTAGTGAAATTCAACACTTAGAATGGCAACCACTAAAAAAAAGTTGCTGCTTTTCTGAGCATTTTCAAGATGTCATTAAAAATTGACAAGTTTTAGTTTGTTCCCTTAGGGTTTATACAAACAAACAGGGGTTTTTCACCACATGCTTAAAGTTCCTCAGCCATGGTTTCCCATGGCAGTCGAACAAAAAGCATGGTCGGTAAGGGAAAGATTAAACAGGCCAATGCTCAAAGAACATTTTAGTACTCCTTCAGAATTTTCCTCAGTCTTTTGCCTTTACATTGGTGCAGATTTTGCTGGTTGTTTAAACTGAGTTTAGAGTTACTATAAGGGAGGCAAGAATTGCTTCTCCAAAACAAAAACTGAGGCTCGCATTCTTTCTTAAGGGTCTCCATTATGTGTGTTTGTCTCATCTCAGTCATAACTGAAGTTGTTGATCTAGTATTACTCTGACTACACACCTTGCAGTTCCTGGTGCAGTCTGATCATTTTAACGGTCATTTATTGATTGTATTTTTTTGGGAAAGGGATCTAAGATCTTTTTTTACCACAGGCATAATTGTGTGCAGAATATGGCTATTCATTAATCTGTAGTTTCTTCTGTAACAGCCCAGGTTAAGCCAGCAGCTGTAAAGGACATCACTCGCTGTTGTTTAGTGAGTAAATAAAGCAGAGAATGTTTTGGATTGAGCACAGTGGGTTTGTACAAAGGAAGCTTTGGCTGTACCTGTTGGTTGGTGCGTGGAGTGTTTACACTGTTAATACCAAAGCAGCTTATTAGGTGTCCTAGCCACAGTCCTGACTCCTGCTGTGGCTGCATGTCCTGTGTGCATACACGGTGTGTGCAGGGCCTGCAGTGCCCAAGGGATCCTGGAGGAAACGTGGAGGAACTGCTGCTGCTGACACTGTGTATAGAAAGCTGAATAGTCTGGTTTGTGTGTTACTTGGTTTTGTAACTTTTGAAGTTCCAGAACCAAATGGAGATGGAAAGGGGGAGATCCCTGGTTGACCAAGTATTCTATGATGGGCCTTAAATGCATAGTGTTTATGGAAGCACAACAGAAGCATGTTCCTTTGTAGAAGGGAACACACTGGTGCCTTCCCGAGAACTCTGGTATCTTTAGTGACAGACACTGTTTATCTTAAGATTTCTCCACCTGTCTCTGCAGTTTTCATCGCCCAGTTTCAGATCTAGCTGAAATTTGAAGAATTTGCAATGGCAGCTGCTGTCTCATTGTCCACAAATGGAGACTTCTTAGAGGAGATGAGGATTAATTTGAGGATTAGATAAAATGCTCCCTGAAGTTAATAGCCAAACTCTTGGTGGCTTTGGTGTTTTGCACTTAATTGACTGTCACTAGGAAGGGCAAGGTTGTGACCTTTCTCCCAAAAATCCTGACTAGGGAATACTCAGTGGAAGGAGACGGAACAACACTATTTTGGGAACAACAAGGACTAATTAACTAAATAAGGGTCAGATTGTGCACCTTGTTAGAACGCTATACTTAAATAATGTAATACAGCAGTTTTGCAGTGTTTTTCTCTTGGATCTCTTTTCTCTGAATCTGAAAAAACGAAAGTTCACTTTTAATCTTAAAACCCCCTCAAACAAACAAACCAACCCCAAAAGCAAATATCAGCACTTGCTCCCACCAGTATGACCCTTAACTCCTGTCTTTGTTCTACAAACTTCTTCACATTTTAGGCAATGACTAAACAATATCAGAATTAATTAATAACTCACTTTGGCTCAAGAAAGGAGGGGAGATGCAGTTGAGCCTTAAATGTGACTGGTCACAGTAGAAAAATCAGTGTGTTTTCGTTTGTAGAGCTGTAAGTGCTCTTTTTATTCCTAGTTTAGTGATACAGGAATGTGAATATTACTCTGAAATCTCTTGGATGAGTTGTTTGACTTACTGGGTCAGGCACTTACTTATTCACTTCACAGACTTGTGAGTCCTCTTATCAGTACAAAATGTGTTTTTACAAGTGACAATGGATAGACACAAATAGCTCAGTCCATTTTTTCAGCCTTGTCATCAGTTTCCCATTTTAATGAGAAGAGGAAAGAAAGGAGGAAGAGTAGAGAAGGGAGACTGATTGCAATGGAGTCTTTGTGAGATGATGCAGTTTCATGACTGAAGCTTCAAACCAGCGGCTGATGTTGCGTAGGACATTGATTCAGAGCAGGCAGTTGCATTTGTCTTCCACATCCAAAGCAGGTACAGCTCAACCTCTTGTCAAGTTTTTTTTCTGTTTTGTATAAAGCAGGTGCTATTTGGAGAAAGCAATTACAGTACTCACCTGCTTTCATGTTCCTTCTGAGGCAGGTAGTGCCAGGACTGGAACATGCATATTTTATATGCCAAGGAGCTGCTCTGTTTAGCAGACTAGAGATGTGTCATCTACATGTGGTGAAATATGATTCTGTTTCTCAACTCACCGTCTGTGACCTGAGGATCATTTCTGATAAATATCTTGTTGAAGTAGAAGCTTGCAAACCATTGGATCTGATGAATCATCATTCTCTAGACAAAAGAAGTTTCCTTAAAATTGATCATTCCTGGAATAGTTTTTAATCAAAGTAGTGATACAAGGTATTGTGGCTACCAGACTTCACAGTTTGTGTGCGTCCTTAAAGAAATGAAGGCAAATTAAAAATCAGTCATAAAGGCCTTATTCACATCACTGAAAGTACAGTGAGTAAAACTTCCCACAGGAGGTGGTGCTGTGCACACATCTCAGTTCCCTGGGTCTCAAGTGGCTCAACACCTTTCAGATTATGCAGGAAACCACATAATTAATAAAACTGGTAGCCTAGAACTGCAGTTATAACAAAACCAGAATTTCTGGGGCTTGGCACACACTGCCTGTAACTTGTTGCCATAGTGTGCAGTTAAGGGTTTTGGTTTTTTATGTGTGTGAGCAGTTCCATGAGGGCATTTGCAGTACAGGAAAACACTCTGGGGATGATAGAATGCACATGTCTGAGGTAACCTGAAAGATCTCTCCATTGCAATGAAGCTTGCTGAGCCACCCACGCTGTCTTCTTGTTCCTGTGCCATGCTGTTGGGCCAATCAGTCTCATGGGGTTTCTTTGGATAATTACTAAGTCCTTAATAGTCATACACGTGTCTGTGTGTGTGTGTGTGCTTAGAGGGAGAGGATGCTGCCCTCAGTGAGATATGCATGAAAAATGATTTGCTGTGAGGTGGATAAAACTTGAGTTCTGGGTCAAACAGCCTGTTAATAACGCTGTTCTTAGGTGACTAATCCTTGGGCAATATCGTGACAATTGCTGCGGGTGTTTGCTTACTCGTGCCTTTGTGTGCCTGCTAGGCTACGAGTGGAACTGCAGAGGGGGGTGATCTCTCAAGCCACTTTTCATGGGAGTGGGGGACATGCCATCTGCCTTCCCAGTCTCGTGTCCTCACAGGCACTCTCAGTGCCTGTGCTGCGTGTACCACTGCATGGCTGCCGGGTCTGGCTCCTCCTTGGGCACCGTGCAGAGACGTGTCAGTTTTCGGTGTCATGGGCAGCTTTCCAGACAGGCAGGAGCAAGGACCTCCTCGAGTATCATGTGCTGGCCTTCTCCATTGCCTCAGAGCTATTTGTGGCACTCACAGACATGAAAATAACCTGTCAAAGGGGGATGACTTTGCTGTTATCAAAGAAGAGTGGATTTCATCTGTCTTCTGAGAGAACTGTCATGATGGTTGGTTTTTTCCCTATTACTTCTTTGAATTACAGCTGTGTAGTGATGTTCAAGTGTAGGGCTGGGGGCTGGCAGACTGCGCAACAAAATGCTGGAGGCTCTTTGTTTCTTTGCTCCCCTTGCACCAGTGAGGCTGGCTTACTGCTCCTAGGGAATTAAAGCAAACATGTAATATCACCTGGGGACAGATCAGCTATGGTGATGTGCTGGACAGAGGCTCACATGGCTCTGTCACTGGAAGTTCAGCTGCCTGAATCCAGCCTTGAGGAGATGGGAGGTGATTCTGTACAGTAAGCAGTGATCAGTTCAGCAGAAGTGTTTTGTCCAGACTGGTGGACAATGAAAACCACAATGTGTTTCCTCAGATTTGGTATAAACTGAATGTTCTGCCAAGTGTTAAGAGCTGTGATGCTCCTAAGCTTTTGATGCAGTGTGTATTCCACCCGCTAGAGGCCAGATGTCCTTGGTCTGGCATTCCAGATTGTGGCAGGAGAAGCATGTCTTATTTCTCCTTTCCCTTTCCATTTATTCAGGGCAGCTGAGGGCAGGGTGGTATTTTAGCAAGCTGTACAGAGTGGGCAGGGGAACACTGGCTTTGGAGGGGGGAGCCCAAAACATGCTTGCCCTTTCCTGTGTGCTGCCTCCTGAGCCACCCACTGCCAATGTCTGCACATGTGGGTGTGCTGCAAGGTGCTTGCTGTCATCCACCCTGGAAATGCTTCTGTGCCCATAATGAGCTGATCCCTAGGCTGAGGGTTAAAGTGCAGCAGTTTAGGATGGAAGGCATCAGAAGGATGTAGCTCTGTTAAACTAGTCCTTTTTGGTGCACTGAGGTATAGTCCAAGCAATTTAATAAAGCATGTCAATGAGTAACTCTCAGAAGCGTCAGTGTGCTTAGTGTGGAATTTGTGTGTGTCACACTTGGAACAAAGGTCTCCTGCATTGCTTGTTACCGATTAACTTGTCTGGTATTATGCAAGGTGCCTGTGCTAGCTGAGAACTAACTCTCCCCATTCACAGAGCAGCCCAGCTTGTAAAACATTATACAGCAGAAGTGCATAGCATGGCAATGAACCTTTCACTGAGGGCATTCCAGCCGTCTGCATTTCCCTCAGGAGTCTTTAAAATATTTTAATAAAGAAGCCATTGTTTCACTCAGTCATACAGCAATTTTGCACTGAAGTCTTTTATTAGAGGCCCATACTGAGCTGTATTATCCAGAGTAAAATGCTTTTCACCGTTTCCAGTGAAAAGTAATAAAAATTGAGTGGTTTGGGTGAGGTTAGCTTTAGCACTTTTTTCTCCCAAGTTTTCGTCCAAGCAGTAGCTATTTTTGTCTGTCAGTTGGAAATTTCAGTCTCTCTTGATACAAGATGATTTCTAGGGAGGTCTATCAGATAATGGTTATTATGATTCAAGTGCTTCTCCATTTAAACTTTCTGAGACTTTTTATCCAACAGCTATGGGAACAGGTTGGAAACAATCTGGAGTGTAGGAAAGCTTAATCTTACTTGGTGGTGATTTTGTGTATCAGAACATGTTAGCCACTACTGGAATGCTGTTTTGCAATGTTTCCTGATGCTGTATATATACTTGTACAGAGAATTTTGCCTAGGCCTATCTGAAGGAAATTAAGAATTAAAAATAGCAGTAATAGATGGATGGATATTGGAGATATTGGTGATTTCTGTTTTAAAGATTGTTGTACTATTAGGTCACGTGCAACCTCATTTTGAGCTTAGGTTGAATAATTATTATACCTGTGAGCTAGAGAGGCAAACTAAACCAGGAACTTGTTTAAACAGAGTTGTGAAATAGTTCACCTCTTGTACTTCCACTTCTGAGTAAAACCTGAGGTCTGGTTACCTCTTGTTCTGCCAAGTCTGAGGTTTATAAGTGCCAGAGAGAAGAAGTTAATGAGTGTGAACCAAGCAGCTGCCAGAACTCTTTAAGTTTCACCTGATCCTGAAGGTAACCTATGTGATAAACAGGGCTTGTTGGCATGTGTTTGTGTTGCACTGAGCAAAGTAATTTTGTGGAGGGGAGGTCAAGGTGGAGGGAAGGCGTGACACTTTTTGATAACTCATCGGAGGCCCAGTTTGTGTCTTTGAGGCTGCTGCCTTCTTTCTTTCCCTCAGCATATTCTCATTTTTAACCAAAAAGCCCAGATCCTTTTTCCATTTCTCCTTTTCCTTCCGCTGAAGCAGCGCGATAGTTGGGCTGCAACTCAGCTGCACCATGGGCAAACTACAGCAAAGAAGACAAAAAAGCCCAGAGGAACAGCTTATACAGCAAAGAGCAGTAAGGGCATGCTGTAGTTGTACAGCCGTGTAGAAGCTCAGAATATCCTTTATTTCTGGAGTAAGGGGCCCTGCACCTTATTTGAAGGGTAAGAGAAACACTGTTGTTCTATAACAAACATGCTGTGAGATGCACATCAATTTTTATATGGTTTCCTGTTATTGACCTCAGTCAGTTGCACCTCTCACCTCATTCTCAGAGGTCAAATAGACAAATTATTAGCTCTGCTGGTGCTTCCTGTGTAGGGTTTACCCCTTTCCTTCTCATTGGAGCTTCCTTCACTGACTACAATCAACCAGCAGTAATTAAGAGGAGAATTTAAGCCAGCTATTTTCATACATGTGTTGAAATATATATGGAACATGGGAGGAAAATCCAAAGCCAAACATGTTAATATTCACAGAAAACTGTGAATAAGGTTTCCTGTCAGTCATAGATGCTAGTACCATGGGATATAGTGAGTTTAGAGTTTGTCAAGCTCTAGAAACTACTTCTTCTTTCATAATTAACAATAGTTAATGACTCAAAGCATAGTCTCATGCCACTAGTGGTTTTGTGCTGTTGTAGTGCTGAGGGCTTAAGACACTGTGTTGATCCTGTGCAAACACAAAACAGGATGGCAGTGATCACCTGAAAGGATGTTGGCTGTAGTCTAGGGCTCCTTGAAGTCACCCAGCATCTTCTTGTTTCAGTAAGAGCTTCATTCTTCCTCTTCGTCTTTAACCCCTAAGTGCAGTGGCATGTAGGCAGGAATGATGCATCCACAACTACTCCTGAGATACAATGACATCTATCAGCAGGTCTCTGAGCAAGAGGCAATTCTCTCTGAAGTATGCAGGGTTGCTAAATGGGCAGGTTTCCCTCTACACTGGTGCCAGTTACTGCTGTTCTGCTGGGGAGAAGCAGTGTGCCAGGACTATCCAGCTGCAAACCAGGAGCTGTGAGCTTCCTCAGGTAGCTGCCTTAGTCCAGCCATTGAATAGTAACTTGATCACTGAGGTGTCGAGCCCATCCTGCCATGGCAGTACATGGTTCAGCACTCAGCAGCAGTGTTGAAATCACTGAAAGCTGATGCGACTAGAAACAAACTCTTGGCCTTTTTATACTGACTCATTCCACTGGGAAATGGAGCTTTCTATATTCAGTGACATCTTCTCAGAAGGTACTTTGAGCACCGTGCATGGGGAATTTATGCCATTTGTTTGGTGGGCTGTTCCTGTCAGCACAGGGGCTTGTGGTAGTGCATGCAAAGCCTCTGCTGGTGGTGTTTTTGACTGGTAGTTTCTTCCAGGATATTTTGTTGCTGTCTCATCTTTGGAATTTTAACACTTGTGGTAGGTAGCCTATTGGGTCTCCTGCACAAATAAAAATCTGGTGAAAATCAGAGTTGCTCAGGAAGGGCTTTAAATGCTGAGTGCCTTTTACTTTATTTATTTGTTTGCTGCTTCCATCCTCGCTTGAATCTGTAATGTGGTTGGAAAGCATGTTCTTGTCTCTATGTGATCACTTCCTTCTCTCTTGGCCATAACATGGTAGCTCATGAGAGCCATGACTGTCAGTGCTCCATGAGCAAGCTGCAGAGACTTTGCTCAGCATTGGCAATGCCTGTGGCTTGCACAAACACAGCCAAATCTGGCTTTACTTAGATACTGCAGGTAAGAGCAACAGGGGCCCTTTCCAAGTGTTTTTATCCAGTCCTTGGGATGTGTTTGCAGCTTGCACTGACACCTGTGGTGCAGTTATGTTTTGTCTCACCACAGCTTGCTGCTTCAAAGGCATCCTGCAAGAGCTCCACAGCAACTCCTGACTGTGAGACAGCAAGCAAGTGTCCCTTAAGAAAAGTGTGAAGTGCAGAGGCAGTGATCCTGATCACTCAGTGAACTGCTTGGGATCCTTAGGAAAGCAGTACTTGATGTCACATTGGAGTTTGTCACATCTGATGGGAGGTGGGATCTTACACTTTATTTCGTTCCAGTGGCTCTACCAAGCCATTGATGTGTTCTGATGGTAACCAAAGAATTCCAGGTGGGAGAGTTCTGAACTAAGATGTTCAGCTCCAGCTACTGAGCAGTTGGCTTATGATGGGGACTGAGAAGATTCAATGAACCTGTACCTTCTTATTAAATCTACAAGCATCTATGCTTCAGAAATCAGTGATCTGAGTCAGCACAGGTAGTTACACGTGATATTAAAAAAACATCTTGTTGTTTTAAAGTAGTTTTGGAGTTCACTTATTTTTCTTAGAGTAAATAGCATCAAACTTGCTTTCTTGGTATTTGTGATTGTGATATGATGAGCTACTGTCATGTCCTCTCATTTCCATCCTGTTTGGAATTCACATTTTTCTAATATTTAAAATTTTTTTTGCAATTTCCAAATAGCTTCCTCTGCCCTTCTCTTACACTGTTTTTTCAGAGTTGTACATAACCATACACAGTTTTTGAGGTGATTGTGTTAACAGCACACAGCAAAGAAGAACAGTGCTGTCTGTGTTATCCTGTAGTGTTCATGTAATAAAACCTTCCATTGCAAGGTTGGGTTTTTTGTGCATAAGAGTTTTTATCCCAGCTCTACTTAAGAAATTAATGTGGCCACTTGAAGTGCATGTGTACAAATTGTTCTGTCTTAGGCAGCCTGGCTGGCTTTATTTCTTACATTGTGTGACACCTGGAAGAGAGGCAGGAGTGATAAACCTGCCCTTTTTTGTTTTTGAACAAGCTAAACCCTCTTCAGATTTGTGTGGGAAATAACTATTTTCAGAACACATACAATAGTAAATGAGTAGACTGTCTTCTTTGACAACCGGTTTTCTTTCTGGAATGCTTGTGGCTGAAAGGATGGTATGAGTCCATGGGAGTTTCAGTGTGTTAATCTAATGATCTAGTCGTGTGAATCAGCTGAGTGAACTGTAGCTGGTGTGGTTTAGGTGTT
Organism: Anthoscopus minutus; assembly: GCA_013399455.1. Taxonomy (NCBI): domain Eukaryota; kingdom Metazoa; phylum Chordata; class Aves; order Passeriformes; family Paridae; genus Anthoscopus; species Anthoscopus minutus. Next base: position 225,362 of record VWYI01031673.1, on the reverse strand, counting down.
AGCAAGTGTGCTTGCTAGCAGCATTTGTGAGCTCATGCAGATGTACAAACCAATGTTAATGGGCAAAAAAATGTTTTTGTTTCCTACTTGTGACCTCAAACTGAGATAACATGTAAAAATTTATCAGACCTAAATGTTTAGGGAGAGTGTACTGATGCTGAAACTTTGGATCATGTGCCTGGATGCCTGCACTAACCAAGGAGATGGAGTGTTGTGGTTTCGGGAAGAGAATGTTGGTGAGTGTCTGTCTAGCTGCATGGAAGGCACCAAGATTCCTGACAGGCTCTAAGTGGATACATGGATGGAAAAGGCTTCTATCTCTCAGCTGCCAGTTTTGGTTCTGTGGAGATGAGGAAGGACTAAAAATTCCTGTCACCTTTCTGGTGATGGATGAGAAGTGAATCTGTGAACTCAGCCCTTTTCTTGCTAATGTGTCACCCTGTCAGCCCCCTGGCTTCTGCCATAAAGGAGACTGACAGGGTCTCTTACCAAAAACTGCCAGCCCAGGGGAACAAGGGGAATGAAAGCTGAGGTACCCTTTCAGTGCTGGGATTTCTTTGAGGCTGCAGTTCTACCTGTGTGGATGCTGCTATAGCCCAAGGTGTGCCTGGGTCTGGCCTGTAGACAAAAGCTCTGACTTCAAAGCTTCTCAGCAGGCATCTCTCATCAGCACTGCTGTTTGTGTTGTTTTCTGGACAGAAGGAGAGTTAAATAGTAAGTGCCTGTAATTCTTACATGTGGAATCTTCAGCACACTTTGTGCCTGTGCAGGGCCTGTGTTAATACCAAGATCTTTTGCTCTTCCTTGGAAAACTGGCTGTCTCACTTGATATACTTCCCTCTTTACAATTTTGCCTGGCCTTTCCGTGCACTTAGGGCACACATTGTTCAGATGATACTTGCTTGTGCTCAGCCAGGGCATTAGACTGGATTTTGTGGTTACCTGCTGTATTAGCTCCTGAAACTTTGTGGTAACACATGGAAGTGCTCAGAGAGAGCAGCTGACTTCATTAATATGAGTTTTGCTGGGAGTGAGTGTGACTGAAGCAAAACTTCATGGAACTGAAGCAGCTTTCAGCTCCTCCTCAGTGAAGCAGTTTATGGGGTCAGAGCCAGAAGGTCACGGTTATTCACCCGTTGTTACTTCCTGAGCATTATTGCTCTTTGTCCCTGAACTGGAGCTAGGGAGGGCATAGCTGAATGCTGCAAAGCAGGTAGATGGTTCCTAGGATCTGCAAGGGGAGTACTGATGTTAAATTAGATCCTGTCTCATCCCTTGCAAACAGTGAGCACACTTGAATGTTAGCATCATTGGGAAGAGATTTGGGTGGCATCTGGATAATGTGTTTGGTTGGTTTCAGATCAGCTCCTGGATTTGTGCTCTGTCACCCTTAGATCCTCTAAACATCAGAGGTGTGCTTGGCTCAGAGAGGCTGCCCTTGCCCTTGGTCAAATATGAGGCTTGTTCAGATATTCTGTACTGGCACAGTTCTCCTTTCTGTGGTTTGGACTATGTTCAGACCTTGGGAAAGAGAGGTACTGCATTTCCTAAAATACAGAATATTTTGGAGTATATAACCCCCATCCGGATGCTTGATGCAAGTTATCACCCAGTCCTGCATCCCCTTGGAAAAGGACCTGGTGCTTTTAGAATGGGGGTTCTTCAAGGTGTCTCCAGCTGGGGCCTCATAAGAAGGGGGCACCCCACATCTCTTGGTAGTGCTGAAATCTTGGTTCTTCTGAAGTCTTGATTCTTCTCATAACACCATACCTGTGGTCATGGGATGAGTAACTAAGTTCTGGTATTCTTGTCCAGCACTGCCCTGCTCCCAAGGGTGAGGTTCTTAGAGGGATACTTTCTGCATACCACAGATATGCCAGCTCTTAACTGGTTTTACTGGGAGCTGGATGGCCGCTGACCCACATAGAGATAATTATAGATAAAGAGAGCATACTGGCACCTGTTTTTGCACAGTATATGAAATGTAGTGTTGCTTGTTCTGATGTCTGAGCCTTGCCAGTACAATCTGTGTGAATTTTGAACAATCTGATAAAAGCTAATTGAGGAGGAAGAGGTTTTGCACAAGGTTGTGAGTAAACTGAGGTTGTTCAGCCTGGGAAAATTGGTTGCGCACAATTAAGGGGCCTTTGGAAACTAAAATGGCACAAATCCTTTTGTTGCTAGTGGCAAGTGAGCAGGCATTGGGCAGGGCCAACATTCACCTCTGTCAGTCTGTGCTGCAGGGATGGATCAGTACTTAAATCCCAGAGGTGGCCACGCAGCGCCAGCTGAGGCAGCCCAGGCAGTGGTGGGAGTTGACTCAACTCTATTAAACCTGCTCCATGGCAGTGAAACGGGCCCGTAGTGGCAGAAGTTTTATCAGCACCCCAGGCTGAGGCTGGACACAGAATTATCACCTAGGAAGAGGCAGATTCCACTGCACTTGGCCTTTTTCTTTGCTCTTAGCACAGCTCCCCACCCATGCTGAGGGTTGTGCCTGGCCCATGCTGGACACTTGCCCTTGGCTCAAGCTGGGAACAGAAGTCCAGAAGTGCCAGTGCTCAGAGTTGTAAAATTGATAGCTGGTGTGTGTTAGTGCAAGTGTTTGTGCAGACACAGCCTTAAAGGTTTGTGTTGTTAAATATGTGTGTCTCTCTCTGCATTTTCTTTTACTAGTGCTTTTGTGTGTCTCTCTTGTGAAATGCAGGTGTCCCATATAACAAGAAGGGAGATAAAATTCACTTTAATGGCTACAATTATACTTAACTATGCTGAGTCAGTCTGGCAGAAAGAACAGCATGTTCAGACTGGCAGTTTATAATGTAATATCCTATTAGGCAATAAGGAAAGTGATGCCTTCCTGAGGAGAGTGGATAGAGCACAGATTAAAATAAAGAATCTTGAAGGCAATGCACATTTTAATTTGAGTTGGTGAGATGTCACATCTTGAGGTCCTTGCCCTGCCTTGCACTCCCTCTGCCTCCAGGGCTGTTGACCAGCTCCAGCCCAGTGAAGCTGTGTCACTGCCACTTGTGAAAGGTCATTTTGATATCAAGGCTGTTGTGTAACCAAGGCACTGGAGCCACTGGGCGAGTGGGGTGCCCAGCCGAGAGTCTACACCTGCTTGGGGTGGGGTGAGGTTTTCTTGGACTTTGGTTGTTTGGGAATTTTTTTAACTATCTTACAGTCTTCTAGTGCTGTACAGCTAGCAGGTCTGGCAAATTACAGCAGCATTTCTAAGGGGGGAAGGGCACATGTCTGACCAGGTGCATTGAGGAGGGTGTGTCTTTTGGGGGCATGCACTGCTTTGTTAGGAGAGAAGTCCTGAAGCCTGGGATCAGGTGGGTCTTTCCAGTGAGCAGCTGCAGGGCATGTGGCTGGGATAACTACTGCCCTTCCTGCCTGGTTAATTAGTGATCTGAGCAGCCATTCTGCTTTCACTGATGTGGGAGAGAAAGTGATTGGGGCCCGGGTGTTGGGTAAAGGTTTGTTTTTGCCTAAGTTCATATGCAGTTCCTAAGTGTAAGTTACCTGAGCCTTTTTGACATTTGCTCACTGAAGCGAACACAAGCACCTTAAGTTTTCCACAGTGGTCATCCCAACCCCTGGAATAAGCCAGAAATTTTATTAAAAAGTTCTGTATTAAAAAGTTGGACTTTGAACTCATATAGAGAATTAAAAGGCAGTAAAGTACCTAACCATGAGTTGGGTCTTATACAAATAAAAATTGGGAATTTTTTTTTGGTTTGTTGTTTGGTTTGGGTTTTTTTGGTTTTGTGTTGATTTTTTTTTAATTGTTACAGACTGTTCACCTAGGAACTGAATTGTAGGGGTAGTTGATCAGACCAAACTTTTAAGCCATGGAAAAACATCCCCACTCTCCACCCAAAATGATAGCAGTAGGAACCCATCAATTGCTGGGAGCCAAAATGGCTCAGCTTTCCTGCAATTCTATTTGCAGGTGGAGCTTCCATTAGGGAAGCCCATTTTAGGGCTTTCAGCAGAGTTTTTTTAAATCCTTGCTATAAACATACCGTAGCAAAAGAAGGATCTGAAGGTATGATTTCTGCTGGCACCTGCTCCTTGGGAACAACATGGAACAGCTAAGTGGGTGCACGAACCACCACAGCATACCATAACCACACTCTTACTTCTAGCAGATGGCAGAGAGTTTAGCATTTTGCTTTTCCAGGATTGTGTGTTCCAATTAGGATGTCTTTATCTAGTCACTTGCTCCAGGATAGTCCTGTTTTATCATTTTATGCAGATAAATTCTCCCTGGTAATATGCATCATGCAGCACAAAGTGAGCCTGACTGCTGCACGAAGGCAGCTGCCACATTTTGTCACATGTGAGCAGCCCCAGCAGGCAGAGCCTGTCCTCTGGCCCAGGAGCAACATGGAGCAGCAAGTGGCTGCCCTGAATCTTGAGGCTTCAGTGTGCAGCCTCCCTTCTGGTTGCTGGGAGCTATAACCTGCGCTGAGGAAATGCTGTGTCTGTTGTGTGTGTGCACCGCCGAGCCTGTGCCTCCAGAGGTGGAGCGTCTGCAGGAATGGGGAAGAGACTTTTTGGGATCCTGAGGGGCACAGGCACATGTGCCACAGCAGCCTCTCATCTGTGGTAGGGAAAGGGGAAAACAAGTAACTAACAGACAGCAGCACTGATGTGTAACAGCTCCATGTTTCAAACGTTTCAATACCCTTGTCCAGAGACTGTGGATGATAAAGATACATTTTCTGTTTGAAACAGGTGCAGTACTTCTTCAAGATTCTGGACAACTAACTGGCTCCATCCTCACCAACTGCAACAGACAGGCACACAGAACTGTGTGTTCATTCATTTATTTGTCCAATGTTTCAACCTGACTGAAATACAAGATCAACAAGAGCACTATACTCCTGGCTATTATTACATGTTAGAACATAGAGTTTTGCACTTTAGACAACATTTAACACCATTCTATGGGGTACTGCATTGCTTTTATAAAGTTTAAAATAAAGATTTATTTTCAAACATGTGACTTTGGTTTATTTCATACATTACACTTTCTTGCAGAAAAAATAAAATTGTACAACTGCATAAATATAAAATTCTTCCACCATGAAAATGGCTAAAACATTCAGTAAAGACATTAGCACCACAGTGTGTGATGCCTTCAGCAGGAAAAAAAAAAAGAAAAAAGAAAAGAAAATATACAAAGCAAACAGTTATGCCTATCACTGAGGAGAGTGATAGTCTGACCCAATCTCTCACACAACATACTGGAGGATAAGGGAAGAGATGGAGAGAGAGACAGCATTCGCTACAAAGCACAGTACACAATCACCTATTCTCTTTAACTTCACTTAAGTTAGTTTCCCTGCCACCCCTCCAAATAAAATACCCTAACACCACAGAAAAGCCAGAAGCCTTATGGAGTGCTGTTAAATATCGTCTCACAGGTGGGCCTTTCTTTGAAAATGAACAAAATAATGAGAAGTTTCATGCCAGTTCTAGTCCCATTGAGTATTTACACCTTGGACAGCAAAAGTCTTTGCTCACAAGAAGTAGAAAACAGATACAATACATGGCTTGAAAAATGACCGGAGTATGCACCTATAGTACTGTACACTAAATAAAATACACAAGGCAGCAATACTTAGGGGCCAGAAACACTGCTTACTACAAGTCAGTTATGGAATCATAATTTACAGTAAAAATGGGCATGTCCCAAGGCTCAATTTTGTTTTCTTTTGTCATTTACAGTAGAATAAATATTTGTCGCTATTGCTACACTTTGTTTACATTCTAACCTAGGAAACGCAGAAAGCTAGTGTAAAGCATATAGATTACGTGTAGGTCCCATACGTATGACAGTTTGTTCAAGACTAGTAGGTTTTCTTTTTTGTTCTTTTTTTTTTTTTAACCTTTTTAAATGGCTAGGAGGAGGAGGGGGGAGGAAGAGAGTTGTGCTTACAATCAGCTGCTTTTTATGTCGAATTTAATATCAAAGCGTCCCTGGAAGCGGTCCTTGTCGCTGTAGACGATGTTCTGCCCGTAGGCCCTGCACTCCACGCGCACCTCCACGTCGTAGGTCAGGTTGGTGAACTGCACAGCCACCAGCGGCTGCAGGTACCGCGGCTGCAGCAGCTTCCCGTAGTAGGGGTAGTACTGCAGCCCGAAGCCGGGGTAGCCGCCCATCCCGTAGTACTCCACCGTGCCGATTTTGTCCGCGTCTTCCTCTCGCTGTCGGGGAGAAGAGGCACAACCAATGACAACCACCCAAACTCCACCTCTGGCCTCTGGCAGCCCTCGGCTGTAGCAGCAGCTGATTTTCAACAAGACCGTGTTGTCCCATGTGGTCAGCACTGGTCCCCAGCGTGGCAACACAAGAGGGGCCGGTGGTTCAGAGGATGTGGCGGCACTGCCTGGTCAGCACACAAACAACAGCACCTCCCAGCACACATCAGCCAGGAAAAGGGCTTTGCTTCATTTAAAGCACTTTACACAGTTAGATACCACCAGAGCTTCCTGTGGTATGACTACACAGGCTTTGGCTACAAAGGCTTTGCTGCTTCTCAGCTGCTTTACACATGCCAAGTATGAAATATCTTCCCTGCAGGTCTTTTTTTCACCTCCAGCACAGCACTTGGAAGCTAAATGGCTACTTTTGAAGACACCTTCAACTGTCTCTCCCTGATTTTACCCCACAGTGAGAGCAGCACTAACTCATCTGTCAGCAGGGCTTTGAGGAACTTCTGTTCCTGAACGGGAGATAGCCCAATTAAGAACCGCCCCATTGCAGTGAGCAGGCAGGTGGGTAACTAGCCTTGGACAAAGGCTTAGCCATCCCCTACAGCTTCCCAGCTCTGCCACATTTCAACTCACCTTGGCAACGCAGTGGACAGGGATGAGATTTGGGTTGTATTTTGCCATAACCTCAGGAGGGAGGCTTTCATTGACCGGAGCCTAGAAGAAATCCAGAACAAGGGGATGTTACACACTGGACATTCTGCAGACTGGAGCACCTTTGCAGCAACAAAAATCAACAGTACCGAACACACACCATTAACTGGAATGCCTTCTAAGCACAGTTCAGAGGCAACAGCTCTCAGTGGTTCATGGGACAGACAAGTAATGCTACACAACTGGAAGCAGGGGAACTTGACCCAAGCAGAACTGCGGGCTGTTCTTCCAGCTTTAGTTTAGTTCCATGGTGTGCCTGGGGAAAGCACTTCATGGCAGAGTGTCTGTAGCTAGTGGGGCTTGTTTATGCAAGCTCAGGCAGTGGCAGGATTCTGCTGGTGCAGGATTTGCCACCTGCCTGCCAGGTATGTGCAGTCAGGACTGGAAATGTACAGAAAAGAACAAAGTGTGGCAGTCTCACCCTGGCACTGCTGAACTTCAACACCACCAAGAAAGGATAAAAGCCCTAGGTATATCAGAGAAAGGTGTGAGTGCCAAGTCTCACAGTCCAACCATTACCCCAGTTGGTCTTTGGTCTTTTAAAGCACAGCAGTGTTGCTTGACAACACTGCAGTTTCAGATCTGCTTTACAAACAGTTTTCCGAATGCAAGATCTATGGGAGGGGTCTCTGCTGGAGTGTGCAACCACAGAAATAAATATTGCCTTGAATACATTGTTTCTAAATGAAACCTGCAAAGTCATTCCGTGTCTAGATCCCACTGTCTAATGCAGTCTGGAAGCTTCCAGAACTCCATGGCAAAAAAGAGAGGAACACTCCAAACCCTTCTCTTTGCCACTCATCAAACATGCACATCTCATGTCACTCCACTGCCACCATACACCAAACCACCACAGTACATTCTGCTAAAATGTTTCCACCATGCATTAGATAAACCAAAGTTTGCTCATTTCTTTTTGCACAGGACAAGCTCCCTGTGAAGGAAAACATTCCTCAGGACAAGTTAGGCAGCACCATTTCCCTTCCTCAAGTGCCCTGGCAGATGGGAGTGAAGGTGGCACAGAACACCACTTGCATTGTTCTCCATCCAGAAGATGGAGTGGCAGGTTTTGCACACCACCTTATTCAACAGTATGTGATTTGCCACGGAATTTCAAAAAAATAATATTTAGCCTTTTAATGCATTGTGAGAAAAAACAGAAGGAAAAGGCATGAATGTCCAGATTAAACCCTTCTGCATTACTGCAGACTTGCCTTTGGGTGAAGGACAGAGCAACCAGCTGGCAGAGAAATCCTGCAGCCTCTGGAAAACTACATTAAATGAATTAGAGACCTCCTCACCTTTCTTGCAGTCGTGCCTGACTTTCAAATGTAGTTTACTCTTTATAGCCTGTGTTTCACTCTGGTATTTAATATTAGCATTTCATCATTTAATTAAGCAGTTTTAGCAAGGCAGACAAGACTCCACTGCCTGAGGAAAAGAATGGAGTGGATCAGGGCATGACAAAATGTACTGATCTTACTACAGACAGGGCTGGTTGGGGATGGTCCCATGGAAGCACACTGGAATTTAAAATGGAATTTATCATTTGAAGAAAATGCCCCTTTATAGCGACTCCAGTAGCAGGCTTAGAAGTTACCAGATAAATAACCAGGAGGCTGCACGATGAGGTTTACTACTTGTTACCAACTTGCAGTACACAACTTTCTCTGATTTTCAATGAAATGCATTTTTGAAGCAAATTACTCAAATTGTTTCACAATTTATCCTCTGCAGAAGGGGTTTAATACTGGTCTCTTTCCAGAGTCCAAAAAGCAGGCACAGCAGATCTGCAGCCAACTCCTCCTGCTGATCAGTAGCTTCTGCTAGAAAGGGAAGAGAGATACTTGCCTGAGGTTTGAAGCCAATAATTCTGTTGAGCTTGACAAGGATGCATGGTTTGCCATCCTTGTACCCATAGGTGGGATCGTTTAATCCAGAACAGTTTTCTAGCCATTCACGTTTGAATTTGCAGACCTTCTTCTGGCCCTGGGCATCATTATATGGTCCTCTCTCTTTGTATTCAGTAGGTGTGTCTGTCATGGCAGGGGAAAGAAAAGACAACCATATTCAGTGGGATCTTTTGCACATCACTTGCGATTTCCCTATTAAGGCACTCCACAGACCTGCTCCCAGACCAGCAAGTTTTATAACTGAAATTTCTTCCAGTCACCTGGCTCAGAGACTCACGTTTTTTTGGGCAGCTTTTACAAGTGGGTTCCCCTCAGATTTGATACAGATGTATTATGAGTCTCATTTACATGATTACAAATAAACTCTTAAAGGTTAACACCTCCCAGATGTTTGACTGCATGGCATGAAGAGAACCAACACTGGCTTTAGCAAAGTCATCAGTAAAACCCCTGTGGCTTTCAGAGAGGATGAGGTCAGAACAACAAGCTTGAGAGTCAGCTGCAATGTTCTCCAAGTGAAATGTGGGGGTTCCCAACCCTACAATAAGCTGCTAAGTATGGCCCAGTGTGGTCTACCCAAACAAAATTGGTGAGCAGCCAGTTCACCAACGTGCTACTGGAACAGCTGAAGACAAGACAGAAACCACTGCTCAACCTCAGCTTCCAGTGGACATGACAGAGGCATCATTCAGAGCTCTCAGCTGTCAGAAACAATCAAGACTTACCTCCACAGTCCTGAAACACGATGTTTTCAGTTTGTTGCTCAGCACTGTAGTCCCTTAAGAAATTATCAAGGTTCCTCACATAGGGTTCATAGCTTCTGGGTTCAGAGGCAGTAAAGGAAATTTCTGTCTTTTGAACCTGAGGGACTTGAGTCAGTCCTAAGGAAAGCCAAATCAGGAAGAAAACATGAAGCAAACCTCAGAGCTGCACAGCCTCCAGACGCTACCAAGAACATAACTCCTAGTAATAATAATAATAATCTCTATTTTTCAGACTTAAGAACTTCAACAAAACAACTTAAGCTCACTGGAGGAGTGGTTTTCCTCTTTCCAACAACAGTCTTAAATATTTATCACAGTGTTTGCATCAGGTAAAAAGATAAAAATCACAAAATGGAGAAGTGAGGCTACAAGTCAAGGCTTCCTTTAAGAAAAACAGCCAACCACAGGTCCACTGTGTACTTCTGCCTCCTCCTCAAGGAGGGAAGGAAAGCTGCATGTGAGACCAACCACACAGTACGTAAGTATCCCTAACAGGCTGCCTTCACTGTCTGCAAACACTGTGTTTAGGACACAGCACAGCTGTCCACTCATGAACTCCTACAATAAAAGACAAGAGAGGTTTCCCAAGTCCAGTCATGCTCTGCCAGCTGGTATCCACGTGGCCTTTGTGTGTCTCTCCTGTGGGATGTGGGGCAGGAGATATTTACTCCCTCAGTAAATTCCCGTGCCTGAGCACTGCCTCCTCTCTTTTCACTGCCTAATTGGGTATTTCTGACTGCAAAACTCATCTTCTGAGTTCTCTTACCAGCTGCTCATCACCAAGGAGGTGAGTAGGAAAGGCTACCACACAGAAGAGTTGTTTAAAAGACTCTCCAGATTCTGGGCTGTGCTAGCCAGCTCATATTTAGACTATAATAATAATGCATGGAGAAGAGACTATAAACAAGAAATGCCTGCAGATAATAAAAAGCACCAACTCCTTTGCTCTTCATTGTGGAACTTGGAAATAGTTGCTCCTATGAAATGTTTAGGTCACATTTTAATTGAAAGTACTGATGCATGGCTAACACTTTAAGTAATGGGAACAGAGTTCATACTGCTTCTGAGGCAACCACTGTAATTACTGAGGTCTTGACTTCAGTTCAGTTTATCATCTTCATTTTAGCAAGATCAAGAAAAGGAGCAGCATTTGCTTCAGAACAGATCTGCTGCCAAGAAGCTCCTCTGGTGCAAAATTCAGGCAGCTTAGCTGGCTGGCTCCAACCCACAAGAGCTTATGACTCCAGCAATTCTTCCAAAGCCACTTGGAGTGCTTCTGCTCAGTCCCTCCTCAAACCAACTCACCACTCCCCCTACCCCGCTGAAGCTACCCACTAACTTGGAATTTGTAACCTAGGACAAAGATTAGCTTTGTTCCCCTAAACACAGCTCCTGGTCACCAAAGATTGCAGGAAGTCCAGCAGGGAGCTTGGGTGTTTTAAGTTTTATTCCTGAAGCAGCTTTAACTACTCAAAAATCCCTCTGGTACAAATGGACCAGGTTGAGTTTACAAGTTTAGAAGCAATTTACTATTCCTCTAGCAGAATGACATCTTACCCCCCAAAGTCAGTGGCTCTCAACCTTTTTTCGAGCAATTACTCATCTTGCTTCACAAACAGTTATATATAGAATAAATATGCCAGTTTCCATTTTAGTAAGGGACTTCAATCCCATCCTGCCAAGCCCTTCTCATGTTACCACTCAGCTGGGAAGCAACAGACTCAGTCACCTGAAGTGGCTGACTGGAATTGCAGCAGAGGCAGGCCAGGCCTTGGGTCTTCTCCTGCATCTGCCTTTTCCAGAGTTCAAGCTACAGGTGTGTCATTCAAGTGTATAAATATAAAAAGAGGAAAAAAACCCAAGAAAACGTGGCCAGGCTTGTTAAGTTCCAGTCAGGCAAGTGAAGTTGTCCGTTTTGCTCAGGATCTCCCCATCTTTGTTTCTTGTCTTAGCCAAGGTAACACATAGGGCACCCACAGAGGCCTGGAAAAGGTTACGTGAGGGTCAGCAATAAACTCTGTGATTTGTAAAAGCCACCCAGTAAATGATCCCTGTTCTCTCTTTAAGAGAGCCTGGCCACTGATAGGTACATCTACCCATTAGACAAGTGACTTGGCTGGAGAACAGACTCCCATCCCAAAACATCCTTGTCTTGCACAGCATCTCCACAGAACTGCCATGGAGCCCAGGCAGTACCACCAAGCAGCTGTTCCAGCAGCCAGCACACGGGGACACTCTTCCTACCAGGTAGTCTGTAGCCAAAGCTTTTCTGTCTAACTGGGAGCATTTCCAGGTGGTTGAATGAACCAGACAAGACCAGGCTTTGGCACATGAGTGGTTACTTTGTTTAGGATAGGAGCAAAGTGAAGATCAATCTTCCCACTTAAAAAGCAAGAGAGAAAAATCTTTATGAATATAAAACACTTGTAATGAAAAATAACTTTATCCTAACTAAATAAATGTCTTACTGGTTTCTACCACACTCTCCATTCTCACTTGCCTGCAACTCACTGGATGCAAAGCCCTAAGCCCTGATGTATCATTTCCTTCTGTACATCCCATAGCCAAGCCATAAGCTGCAGTGCTGCTAGCAGAGCAGCACTACCACTGAAGCCTTAAGCAATCTTCTGTGGAAAACCAAGTGTGTTGTATGAAGGCAACCTCTGCAGAACACTAACCTTTCTTGAACATTCTCTCACCCCCACTTGGGAACTTGAGCAAGCAGGGACAAGAAAAAGCATTTAAAAGCTGAGCCCTTGCAGTACTGCCTGGCATGTATTGCCAGTGTGTGGCTGGCATGAATGAAGCTTTTAGAGGCTCCATGCACATGAGGAAGCCATTCATGAGCAAGTCCTATGGGGGAAAAGAAACAAACCCACAGGTGCTTTCATAGCCAGGAGTCTAACAACCCTCTCCCCGTCCTCAGACTATAACCTGTATGACAGAGCTCTATATCTCAAGCTATTATGACAGAGATGCACCATGGTGTCACATGGTGATGCTGTTTCTTTCCACAGGAAAGAATCCAGTAACTCATTGCTAAAATACTGACAAATTAGAAAATTGCTGCAACTGGCACTTCAGACTGCCTTGTTATGAAATAAGACTCATCTTTACTTGGCTGACATTGCCTGTACAAATGATGAACAATGCCTTGAGTTGGTAATGGACACCACCTTCTGTTGGCTGTGATTATACAAGGACATCAAACACAAAAAAGTAAAGTAATTTGAAGGTCTTTTTTGCAGCTACAGTTCCACTTCCAAAATGCTCCTGCAGATTAAAATCCTGTTTACTCAAATTCAATTTTCCACATAGATTTTATCATTCTAAGCTGCAATAGCAAGACTTCAGGAGAAGCATCCTGAAGGTGAAGTGGAAGAAACGAAAAATGGGAAGTCAGGCTTGTTGTAATGAACAGTTGTATAAGGCTGTAGTAGTCACTCTTGCTCCATCACACCATGCTCATTTCCAAGTGCCAGGTAATCTTTGTTCCAAATGAGTATGAACACTCCTGAGATGACACAGATGACAAACTGAGTGATCACTACACCCTCCCCCAGCTCACTATGCTCACTGTGTCAAGATAAATTTTAAAAGCCACCATAGCAAACAATGTCCTTCCAAGATTCCAGTCAACCTAACCTCCCAAGTGCAAGCAGCAGGTGCAAGTCTTCTGCAAACGCAGCAAAACTTGTTTGGCTATAATATCCTGGAGCCTGAGATTTTCCCAAGCACAGGTGCTGTTGAGATGAGAGAAGCAAAGAAGTGCAACTTCACAGAAGGCCGCACACATTCCTTTGAAGCCTCCCCACCACCTTGCTGCTGCTGTTCAAGCTAAATAAGCCAAGTGGGGAACGCACACCAAAGCTGCTTTTTCCATGATGCACTCACTGCCCAGCAGTGCCTGAAGCAGGGACACCTGAAATCCCCTGGCTGGAGCAAGGATTCTTCCTTCCAGCCATCACTTACAAAGCTTTGCCTCAGGCAGCAGCAAGCTCTGTCCTCTCAGCCAGCCTGTGATGGAATGGTGTTCCATGGGATGCACACCACAAGATGGCAGGATACACAGCCCAATTTGTAATGGGCTGGGGAGGGGGAGAATGAAGCATTTTTTAGGGATGCTTCTCAAGATGCAATATCCTCATCCTTCACTATTAGCAGGGTAAGTCCTCTAAGTTCAAAGCAGAGTCTGCAGCATACGTGAAACTGGGGGCTGGGGCTGGACAGGCAGGTGAACTGCACTGTCCCTTCTCCCACCACAAGACAAAAGAAGGAAAAAATAGTGTAATGGAAAGGTACACTACTCAGCTTGCCCTGAAGCCCTGTATAACATTCCCGTTGTGTTCAATGCAGGAACCAATTACCATATTAATGACACTTGGCTACAAAAATAGCACTTTATGGCTTTCAATGTTATACCCATGTCAATACCTCAATACAACACCCTGTAGGTTCTGTTGCTGTTATGAAATCTGCTGTATTTCAGAACAAGAATGATATTATAGCAGCCCCTACAGCATTTTCTCTTGCAAGTCCTGAAGGCAAGTCTAGTTTTCCCTTTCTCAAAACATCCTAGGCTTACACAACAGTGACTTACCCAAGAAGAACAGAGCACTAGAACAAGAATAAAACCAGCTTTTCTGGCTCCCTAGAAAATCCAGGACTTTATCAAGCTGCCAGCATACTTACTTGGCCCACAGATTTTCCCACAAGAACCAAGAATTAGAATTGCTCAACATCCTGTTTTATAAAGTTCATGATCTGCAGGTGTCTCAGATCACACAAAGTTTAAGTTTGATGCGCACCACACGTGTTCATTGAGAGAACAGCAACTGTGCTTGCAGCACTGGTGAGAACCCTGCACAGCCAGGGAATACAGGGATTGCTGACCCCTCAAAGAGCAGTGCAGCCACTCACTAGACTCAGACCTGTCAGTGTCTCTGAAAGCTTGCATTAAAGGGCTATTTTGGACTCACAGCTTCATGGCTGCTGTGCTACAGGACACAGAATGTACAGGATACTAAGTGTCAGCCTGCACCACACTCTACACCAGCTTGTCCGCATCGGTAGGAAGAGCTGTCAAGTGATGCTCTGCAAAGGACTCTGTGCTATTTACTAATAATTTCTTTTAAGTTTTATACATATGCCATTGCAGCTTAGTTCAAAGCCCTTGTTTACTGGCTCCCCACTGTCACACATTGGAGGAGGTGGATTTTGTTCCCCTTGATTTCAGTACCCATCCTGAAAGCTCATTACAAAAGATTCCTGACAACCTTTTCATTGTTCCTCCATTTTGATTTCTGCAGTACACACTACAAGAGTGTCTTGAAATTCAATTCCTTTTCTTTGTTAAAAAAAGAAGCCCCAGAAAAACTGGTGCAGTATGCAATTAAGATGTTGATAAAAATCCTCTGCAGGCTGAAATCTTTCACAGAAATTTCACCAGAGTTGTTTTGAAATTGGAATCGTAAACTGCTGTTTCACAGAAAGAAAGCAGTTTACCTAGAATGGGTAATTATGTGGCATCTGGCTGAACAGCAGGGCTACCTGGGTGAGAACTCAGATCCATGGGCACTTTCACTAATTATTTCATGAAGGAGGAAAACGCATTATTGAGTAACAAATTGAGTACCCCAGCATTAGCCACGCTGGCTTTTCAGATGCAGCCAATGGCTCTGGGCAGTATCAGTGAGAGCCTTTCCTGCAAATGTCAGGGTCCACTGCAGAGATTAAGAGCGGCTTTCAGTGCTTAAGACAGCATTTGCCCCAGCCATGGTGGTGGTACATGAAGTGCAAAACACTAACACAGCAGTTCCACCCTCTGTTCTGTGTTTAAAGCATGCTGGTAGAAAAGCGGTTATCTGGAAAAGATGACTTGGCTGAGCTAACACCGTTTGTTGATGGTGACATTCCCTGTGTTTAGGGTAGGGATTCACAGCACAGCATTACAGACAGTGAGGCTGCAAGACAGTGCAGCATCAGGGCCAACTGTGTAGCTACAAGCCATCAGCCTCACAATTGTCACTTAAATACCACTGTTATTAAAAGCTTCTGAACTGCTTTACAGAGCAACTGGAGACGGATCGTTAGGATGCCCAGCGCCAGGCAGCCTCAAGGTCATTTGCAATGTGGGAAAGCAGCAGTTGCGCAGCTCCCCCCGTGCTGCAGCCGCGGGCTGGGGTGGCAGTCAGATAGCGCAGCACAGCCCAGGCAGGCGGAGTGTGAACCTGCAGCAAGAGCTGTTTGCTCCTTCTGCCCTACCCGAGGCTGGCTGGCTACAGGCACTGCTCAGGCATCATTTTGAGCAGAGATTTCTTCTGTATGTGAGGACAGGTCACACATCAGCAAACACCAGACCCACACTCCCTTCACCTCCCACACCAGTCAGCTGCAATTCCCACTAGGGAGTGCCACAGACATCTCTAGAGTGCAGGGTACTTTGGTGATGGTTAAAGCAATTCTGTGAGCACTCCCAGAACTGGTAGTGTCCCCACTTTGTGCACACCACTTCCACAGACAAAGCCAACATTTTATCTTTATCCCTTCACTTACCCATGTGAACAGAGTGGTTCTGAAGAAAAACTGAACCCAGCTTACTCATACAGCCCATTCCCAAAAGCAAAGCCTTTTAGCCTCACCCCAACACTTCAGCTTAGGGGAAGCGAAAACCAAACCAGGTTCAAGTTCCTCTCAGAGAGGAAATATTTTTCATGTGATGCAACCTTTAGTTCTAGCAGGATTGTGTTTAAGCCCCTGTACTGTTAGCACAGAAGGCTGAGAACATACCCACCCCCTGCAAATATGTGTTGCAGCAACGACACGCTTATTTCATCCTCCCTCTTGAGGTGAGTAACCAAACCCGCCTTCCCAGAACAGCTTGCACAAAGTCAAACACGGGCCTCCTGTTTAGTTACCTGGAGGTGCCACTCGATCCTGGTATTTGGGCTCAAATTCGCTGACAGTGAGCAACATCACTTGGATGGTCCCGATAAATATACCTGCCAGGCAACCGTAGAAGATGACATAGAAGAGCAGGATCTTAACTGCAAGAGAAAACAAACAAAGAGGAATCAAATCAAGCCCTCATGGCAGTCACGTTTCAGGACAATACTTCCAACCTTTGCCACTTGCAAGGAAGAGCCCAGCACATGAAATTCAGATGTTGCAAAGATATCTATTTAACAGTGAGATTATGCCCTGATGCAGACAGGAAATGCAAGGCGCTCCAGCTGTTTGGTGGTGGGCAAAAATGAGCCCCTTAAAACTTAGAAATCCACGAATCAGGCTTTGGGATTATAAATAAAAAGACTGTTTCCCCATGTTCCCCCACACCTTCAAGGACTAGCACTACCACTACAGGCCCTCGCACTTGACACTGTCAGTGATCCAAGTGCCCCACAGCAAGCATGGGTGTGCTTGAAGGACGCTCATCCCACACAGCTCTGGGGCTCAAAGCTGTTTCCATAAGTAACAGTAAGTGCGTTTACAAGCCACAGTAAAGCACTGATCTCTTCTAGTAATTCAGGCCACGACCTCCAAAAAAGACAAAGGGAAAAGAGCTCAGGCCCAATTAACTTCAGTAGTCCATCTCAAATGTAGGAAAGCACTCTTAAGATGTCAAAAGACTGCACATTTAACAGCCTTGTGTGCCTACAAAGGCACTCTGGCACTGCTCATACCAATTAAAGAGTGAATTACATAACAATGGAAGACTGAATGTAGTTTCAGTCTAAAGGGAATGTCTAGAATAAGCTTGTGGGGGGAGTGGGAAGAAACTTGTGGGGAGAAGAGTCAGGAGACGCAGCTCAGCTCTGTGTATCAGTTACCAGTTTACAAGGAATATCTGCACTGATTAATGGCAGGGTAACACCCTGTACTAGGCACCACCAGGCCACGTATAAGGGTAGGCCAGCCCGTGCCAAGCAACTGTATTGCACATCAGGCTGCAGGGACAGGCAGAGGCCAAAGACAACTTGAGAGTGAGCCTGCTTGATCTCAGACTGTCCTCGCCTAATCACAAACAAAACAGATGTAGTTTATTTGAAGGACCTGAAGTGATGAGCTACCAGAGAAGGGGAGTAAGTAGTGGGTGAAAATATTCTTTCTGACTCCCCAGCTCAATCATAAAAAAGCCCTACATCATTAGAGAAACCTCACAATGAAAGCTGGCAGTTCTGGTTGCTCAAAGTCTATGAAAAAAAGCAAGCAAGAGGGCCACCCAGAGAAACAGAAGCTGAGGGACACTGTCAGAAAGGCACTCCTCTTGTTCTCCTCGTGTGCACAGGAGGTAGCCAGGGCTGGAGGGCACAGCTGGGTCCAGTAACGTGGTGCTCCAGGAGTTAAAGCACTCTTTGGTATCCAGGCAGCGTAAAGCAAATGGCTGTGACGTCAGGGACGTGTGGAAATTTTTTCCAGAGCACGGTCATAGGAGGTGCTGTTGTAACAAACCAAACACTAATGCTGTTGTTTGCAGCGTAATGCCTTTGAGTTTTGTAACATCAAAAGGCAAGCGCTGGGAGGTAGCTTATTTAATCAGGTTCCCAGCCAGGATGCTCTGAACGCCAAAGACACCTTAAAGGTCAAAACCACTCCAAGGTCTCAGAAAATACGCAGTTAGTCTAGAAATCGAGCACCAAAGGGTTGAAGGAAAAAGCTTCTTGCAACAGGTAGGCTTATAACAGAAGTATGTGATCATCAGCCTGCAGATCGACTCAGCAAATGGAAATCAGTCCTAGGCCGATAGGTACGGGCACTCTGGGAGAAGGACCTGGTTCAGCCTCCGCGTTTGAAGCACTGCGCAGTTGCCTGGTGCCTCAGGAGCAGAAAATACCTCTCCATGCGCACCCACAACCCCATTCTGCTCACGTAAAGATACGGCAGAAACCTGCTCTAGTCTGCCTGCCAGAGCTGCCGGCTCTGGATGTGGCACCTCCGGCCAATCCATTACAACAGGAGCTGAATTGAACATCGCAAGGGTGGCAACACCAGCTGTGGTTGGCAGCAACTGGAAGGCTGTCTATTTGTGTAAAGAAATTTAAAGCCCCTTTAAGCTAAAGGCTATGACTGCAGCACCCAATGAATACATCATAAGCATTTATGAGGAATGCACATAGAGCCATTTCCTTCTTGCGGAGATATTAAAAGTCAATTGATCTTTCTCAGCGGAGTAAAACTCGCTTAGGTTCATTTATCCAGAGAAAACAGAAAAAAAGAAAAAGCCTCTGTAAGGCAGATGAGAGCTGAGAGGTCAGGGTCCCCCGACGGCGATGCTCCCGGGCTGGGCCAGCCACCGGGAAAGGAAGGAGACACAAGGACGAGACGCCCTCGACAAGGTCGGCCCGACCCCGCCTCACCCCCGGACCCACCTGGAGCCACACTCGGGGGGGACAGCGTTCGCCGGCCCCCACGGACACCGAGGGGAGAGGGCAGGGCGACCCTGTCCCTGCCTCCCTTGCCCCGCGGGGACGACCCGTCCCCAGCCCCCCC
>VWYI01031673.1:98143-205907 GCA_013399455.1 Anthoscopus minutus | reverse complement strand
TGCGTGTGTGTGTCCGCGGGGTTGCACCTCCCTTGCCCGGCCGTAGCTGCGGGCACACCTGTACGCGCGCCGGCTCGCACACGTGCCCGCCCCGTTCCCGGTATTCCCGCCCCGCCCGCTCCCTGCGGGTCCTGGCTACCGCAGCAGAGCCGATCGGCTGGGCGCTGCTGAGCACCGTCCCTCTCCCTCCCCTTCTCCTGCTCCTGGCGCCCCGCTCCGCCCGCCCCGCGTCGCCACGCTCCGGCGGGCTCACGTGTAACGCGGCTGCGGAATAATGAGCGCGAACAGCGCTCCCGTCCTGGCCTAGCGCTCCGCTGCCCGCACCCTGGGAGCAGCAGCCAGGGGCTGGCAGGGGCTTCCCGGCGGCAGCGGGACCTGCCCGTCCCCTGTGGCGGGACGGACACGACTCACACACGCGACAGCCGCTGCCGCCGCCCTTGCGGGGTGACCTTCAGGGCGCTGCACGAACGCCACTGCCGCCTCCGGGTCGGGGAACACCCAAGCCGGCAGCGCACCCCCGGCCGGGTGGGGTTGGGGAGGTTCTATGCGAGGACACCTCTGTGATCACAGGTAACCGATGTGCCTTGGTCCCCTGGTACCATTACAGGACAGTTAAATCTGTACATGCAAGCGTACCTCTGAACTTCCTGGCGGGGTGCAATATTGTATTCCACGTCTTTTCTTGCCCTTAAGCTACTTATACATTCTCTGAACTTTAGCTCCATCTTGCTTTTCCTTAAGGTGTGGAATTGTGACGAATCCACCTAGGACGAGCCTTTCCACGGTACTGCCTAGCAGGTGCACATTCTGGCAGTTACCTGCAAGAACAACCTAGCCTGGAATCAAGGACCACCCAAACTCAACCTGCTCTCCTCAGGTCTCAAGACAAAGTGGTCTGGCCACCATCATCACATACCATTCCTACGCCATTAAAGCTGGTATTTATGGGACAACTCTTCATGGGGCACCCTTCTCCAAGTGATCCATGGCTACAACCCTGAACCAGTACCTGAAGCAACTGATTTTTTTAGACCCTCAGCCTTTCCTTGCTGGAGCCACTCCAGGTCCAGACAAGCCAGATACCCTCAAAGCTCACACCCTTCATGGCAGCAGCTGAGGATGGCTTCCTTAGCTTTAGACATGCAACCAGACTTCTCAAAGCCACAAAGGCTTGAGGCTTAGGGATACACAGAGGTTGTGTGCCTAGAGGGCCATGTGTGTTTAACTGGGAGTGCCTGGCTTGGTGAACGCACCATGATACTTTGCACATGATCAAAGGGAGCCAGGTGTGCCACACGGGTTTTCATCCTGGGTTAGGAGAATCAGCTCTCGGTGGTGTTTATGCGATGGGACAGAGCTGGAGAGCCATAGGGAAGAGGATAGTTGGAATCTCTCTTTTCTCCTTGGTGTCTGGTCAGAGCTGGTCTTTTAAAGGATCCTGGTGATGGTGGTTGATAACAAAAGCAAACACAGACGGCAGTACCTGATACCTAAGAGAACATCATCTACACTGCAGGGAGGGCAGTATCAGTTACAACTTAAGGCAGCTGTGATTACAATCAAGCCAATAAATACACAAGCACTGCTGAAGGCAAAAACACCTGTTTCTGACTCCCCAGACCACAATGCAGTTGCTGCTCTTGCCAGCTACTCTGTTCCTCTCAGCTGCTGGGCTGCAAGTCTGCAGTGGCGACTGGGAGCTGAACCCAGTCCCACTCCAACATTCTTTTTAATGCCCTGGGTGCAATTTATAGCCTAGGTACACTACCCTACAAAGGACAGCAGTTTGGGAATTATGTAAGGGTGCAGGGTGGTGTCACCCAAGCATGAGGTCTGCTCACCACACAGCCTGCCCTGCAATGCTGTTTCTCATGTTATCTACACACCCAGTTCATCTGCTCTGTGGAAGAAACAGCACGAGTTAGCTCAGGGCACATGCAACAGCAGCAGTCAGAGCAGGCCTCTTCTTCTTGCCTTCTGCCTGAACATCCAAAACATCATCCGAAACAAAACATTCAGGGAGTTTCAAGGTGATACTGAAATCAGGGAAGATTTGAATGGGGATAGCTCTACCACAGTGTTATTTCCTATGACCACAGAGAATGACTTTCCTATGACCATAGAGAATATCTAAAGAACTGTATCATAATTACATGGTAAATGGCCACCCAGAAACATGGTCTTCTTTGAGCACATGCACACCATGGCTACAAACTCCAGTGCTGCTGGTGGAAGACGAGCAGCAGGAGCTCTGGCTTCATCACTGTTTGTTCAAGGATCACTGGGAAACTCCCTCCTCTTCCTGCAAGCATCTGTAATTCTGTATAAATACACAGACAAGTCCTGGTGGGTTGGTGGTGGCCAGAAATATCAAATCCCTGTGACTGCACAGGCTGGGGCATGCAGGATGTGGAATGGGCAAAACGCCCTCTGTGAGGGTCGCAAACCATTCCTGCCAACCTTTTACAAAACTGAAGACTGTCCTGTGCATGCTCAGGCCATACACTTTCCTTGATGTCTGTGAATTATCCTCTCAGAATCAGCAAAACTAATAGGCAATGAGGTGCCAAATTTTATTCAAATTTACTGTTTGGCTGCTCAGATATCAATCAGGCAGTCTCTAAGGGCACCACCATATGATCTGATTTTTTAAGGTGATAAGGGCCTGAGGCAATGTTGAAAACTTTGCCAAGAACAAAATGTGCAAAGCAATGCATGTCCAGGAGATTAGCTGGAAGACGAAGGATGGGGTTAGGGAAAGCTGTGCACTGACATCTAGAAAGGAACAACCCGCAGGATGGAAGTTGCTAAGCATTTATCTTACTGCCTTGAGCACAGCCATCAAAGAGATTTCCTGCTTCCTTTCCATCTCCTGCCTTGTGAGACTGGAAGAAAACACCTAGAGCAAGGAAAGGTGTCTTGCTATGGGACAGGAGAGCGAACAATTATTTCTAATGTAGCAGTGAAAGAGAAATGGCCAGTGCAGAGCAAAGCAAAGTAAGGATTTGTCTGGTTTGATTTCTGCCCCTTAGTGCCATTTTTGCAGGGAAAGGAGACTGTGCTGCTGATGGTCACATACAGAAACTTTGGGCATTGTGCAATCTAGAAACATCTCTGAAGGTGGCTGTGAGTGATGCTGTGAAGAGCAGCAGGAGAGAGGCACGCCAGGGCAGGGAGCAACTCAGGCTGTGGGACCAAGTGCAAGTTACAAGGTGACAGAAGTGTGCAAAATGGCCTCAAGTCATTCCTGTTCCATGGGCTGCCACTACAATCAAATGGGGATGGGCCTGCTCGGACTAGCATGCCCGGGAGCTGGGAAAGGGCAGCTGCTCAACTGCTTGGCACCAAGCCTGCATCACACACAACAGGTGAGAGAGGATGAGGAACTGCATGGCAGCCCTCACACTGGCATCAAGATGCCAGGTGGCAAACAGCCATTTAATAGTCCTCTGGGGGCCTTGAGGGGGAGAGTAGTGACCCTCAAGAACTACCTTCGGGGTCCCAGCAAAGCACGTGCCAGTGTTTGGTCCCCATGCCAGCTTTTTGGTCCTTCAGGACACTGCCTTGGGATTGTCTTCCAATTTTCTGCCTGGGAGGTTCAGGAGAAAAAAAGCCCAACTCAGGAGCTTCTACACATAACACTGGCTCGAGCAGGGTATGTTGTCTCCCAGGACAAAACTGTCTTTCAAGTCTTCCACTTTCCTCTCCTTGTCCCTCTTACAGGTGTGGGGTCACTAGTGATTAGATTCACAGACACATGCAGTTGGTTCTCTGAGCACAATGCCTGCACAATTTAAACAGATCTAGTGCATAGAGCTGTGCAAGGTGAGGTAACTAAGGTCAAGGATTCATGAACTGGTAGGCCCTGAGAAAGTAAATATATGTAGAAATAACCTGTCCCCAAATTAAGACATGGGGACACTATTCTTTTCCTAAATATCAATTTTAGTTATGTTGGGGTGCTTGCATAGCTCACCCTGGTAAAATGAGGTCTAAGAAAACAGCTGATAAAACAAGTGACTAAAGAGCATGGATGGATGGAAAACCCAAAAGTATCTGAGGCATTTGTCCCAAACTCATTTTTCTGAAGAGGAAAACAAATACCAGATCTCAGCTGATCCTGCTGAAGATGATGGCATCCATCAGCTGGATTAAATGGTAACCCGGGAATGACAATTTTGAGACAAAGAATGAGTTGCTTGCAAAGCCTGTGTAAAAGAAAAGTAAAAACCAGTAACAGAGCAGGGAGAGGCCTCTGACTGTCAGAATCCAGTCTGGCACATCACAGCTTCTGTTAAGGTCAGGTGCAGCAGTTCCCCATCGATGTGACACCAAGAGCAGCAGGCGCCCAGTGCGTGTCCTGGATGCCTGCACTGGGGTGCAGCATGTGGGACTCACACTCTGGGAGGGGGTGTGACCCACATTAGCTGTGAGTGGCATGGGCACCGCTGGAGCTGGCCACAACTTCAGTGGGATCATAACTGGGGGGACCTGTGCTCCCAGAAGTGACCCCCATGCCAGTAAGAGAGGGGCTGGTGCCCTCGTGTCTGGAGATTAGTTACAAATGTGTGTTTAGGAACTAGCAGGAATTTTATAAGTGTTTCCTAAGTGTCTAACCTAGTAGCTGAACTGCTGTATTGCTGACCTAGACCCTGAATGTTCATGGATTGTCCATTAATTACATGTTCTTAAGAAATTAATAAACCATTTCAGCCTTGATTTGGTTTAACTTATATGAGCTGAGCCACTTCTCCCTGACATGATGACCAGCTGATACAGGCTTTTGACCAGTCCTGGTGGGAGAAGGCCTAAATGCTCAGTGATAGAAGATTCACTTCATGTTGAACTAGTGACTATGTGCAGAACAAAGAAAGGCTTTTGGGCTTTTGGACTAGATGGCAGGTGAAGACAGAAAGGGGGATGCAATAGAGACAATGTGATGTCTGTCTGGTGTTTGATAACTGGGATTAGTACTTCTAGTGGACAGTATAGAATTCTGGTGATTGCTACAGTGAAACCTGCCAGCTACCAACACTGTTCCGATGGAGACAAAGGCAACTTGGGAAGGCAGCAGAGTCACAGTGTATTGCCAGAATTTTGCTTTTTGGCTGACACAGAAAAAATGACTCTGATCTAACAGAAAATAATATGAAAATACTGTCTTGCATGAAACCTACCCTGTTTTTTTTAGCACATCTGGAAGTGATCACCACACAGGAAGCAGCATTATGCTGGAAGTAGCTATGGAGCAATCAATTGTGATAATGAGCACCTGGAACCTTACTGAAGTAGTAGCCAGCTTCCTGGTATGTGACCACCAAGTTTAGGCAGCTACATGAGCTCCAGATATAGCCAGCAGCTGCAGGTCTGGGGCACTAATACAACTTCCCCTGTGCTGGTCCAAAAACATTGTCCCCATTTGGCTCCTACAGGATGTAGGAGCACTGTGGACCATCACAACCGGCTGCCAGCACTTTTCTGTTCAGGCAGTAAGATCACAGGACTTCATTCTCCACTTGGCCCTGACCATAAGCCCTGTATGGAGTTTCTGATGAAGGTTGTATTTGGGCACCAGACTGCTTGTCTGCTCCAGTTAGAGCTGTTGTCTCCAGCGCCAGCCAGCCTGGGGCATCCAGCAGGAAAGAATGAGAACTAACTCAACTCCAAAACTATTTTGAGGCCTTCTCTAAAGGAAAAAGAAAAACAAAATTTCTAAAAAGAAAAACGAAATCAGAGTAGAAAACATTTCTATTTTTAGCCATCAGGAGCAAGACTTATCTAAGCAGCACCACACAGGAGCTGGCAAAGGGAATGGTAAGTTAAGGTTCGACTTGTTCCTAAACATCAGTGGGATGGTACATGATTTACAATGCCTGCCAGAGGCCTTTCTTCTCTTCATAGGAGGTCTTTTCCCTGCAACTATTCACAGATGTATGTGGTAATTTTAAAGATTACTCCAGCACTGTCCACACTAAAACTTCTTACCAGCTGAAGGTGGATGTCTGCAAACTGGAGAGCCTGCTGCCTTTGGGCTTCTTGGTGGACTTTGATTTGGCTTGGGTTGTCTGGTTCCATTGTGGCATCCCTGCAGTGACCAACACTGCACCCTCACTTGAAGTGACACATGATGTGTAAAAAACAAATACATTTTCTCTGGAGAATCCCTCCACAGTCCTGAATATCCAGTTATTATGAGCAAAGACATCATGCAACTGTGATGGAAGCTGTCTGCCTTCCTTTCCCTTGTGTGAATTTGGTGCTGTGGTAACCACTTTGGAATCTGAAGTTCCCTTTTCTCTTTTAGGCAGTCCTGTGGACTGCAGCACACTACACAGCCTGAGAGGCATTATCATGCAGGCCAAAGGGGGCAGATACATCCAACAGGTGTTTAAAAAGCACTTTTCTCAATTCTCATATAATTTTTAAATTGTAATTAGTAGGAGTTAAGAACCTGACCTGTGTGAACGATTTAAAAAGCTGGATGAGCCTCAGTATGTGTTTTTTAGATGCTTGTATACCTTAGAAAATCTGCTTTGCCTTTTTTCTTAGATACCCAGGATATGTTTGACTTGGACATTTGTACCAGAACTGTGTCAAAGTGAATCCTTCCTGCAACTTTGTGATGGGACCTGGGCACTTGTGTCACTGGTGCCTGAATTGATCAGGCATTTCTCAGAAATGGTACCACAAGTATTTCTCAGAAATAGCAAGTATATCTCAGAAAGATACCACAGGTGATGGCCACAGGGAAGTGAACACCATGAGCAAACAGCTCCACTGTGTCTGGCCTAACAACGCGACAGGTCATGTGCTGTGATGCTGCTGTTATTGACATAAGGCAATACTTTTGTTTTTCTCTTATTTAAACCCTATTTATCAGCTGAATAGCACAAATCCTTGGAGGATATAATTGTGACAAGACCTCCAAATCAGCTACTTTTGAATTGCACTTTTTCTCTCACAGGAAATGTCCCCAAAATACCAACATGCAAATCTGTTCTTCTGCATGTTAAAAGAATTCCCCAGGCAACCAGGACCAGGAACTGAATAGAAATTCCTTTTTCTCCCCACCCATATTTCCTTTTGGAAAAGCAGTCACTATCAGTAATCAAAGATTAGCTACCATTGCCTGATATTCAAAGCACTTCACAGATGAACGCTTCTTACCAAAATGGTCTTAGCTAACCAGTTTTGTTACAAACTGGTTTTTGGTGACTGTAAACACATAAGACTGGCAACACATCGAAGGTCTATTTAATCCAGTGTGTCTTCTCCAGCTGTGGTCAGCACCAAATATTTAGAAAAAGAGCCCAAGAACAGGGCAAGTCCACAGTGACTGGTATGACCTCCCAGGTGCCAGCAGTCTGCCACCTAGGGATTTCCCAAACCAGGGACTACACTGGCAGCAAAGTAAACTGGGCGTAGTCCCCAGCCTAATCTGCAGCTCACTTTTGAGAAGCAGTTTATATCTGGCACCTTGCACCTCACTCTCCAGCCTAAAGGTGTGACTGCAGCCCCTGCAAGTTCACCTGGGTGAGCTTTAGACGCCAGCAGGGGTGCAGGGGTGAGGGAGGTGTCACCACAGTCACATGCTGTGCAGAAAGAGCTAGCGCTGGCCTGTCACTGGTGCATTTCACCATGGCCCAGCAAGAGGGTTCAACGCTGTCCCTAGTTTGTCTGAGGAAGTCACCATTAGCCTCAGGGTGCCCACAGATCAGCCTCCCCACAGGGTGTGCAGCTACAGGTGAGCCATAAACCTCGGTGGACACACGGGTAGTTCACATGATGAGAGAGCGACCTGTCTTAGTGTCATGCTGCTGTTTGAGCACCCACGTGTCAACACCATCAGAAAACAAACAGCCTGCAGCACAAGAGTGCACATAAAGAATCTTTCTTCTTCTTCAGATGCAGCCTCCTAGCACATGGGAATTGCCTCTCATTTTTCTGGCAAAATGACCAGCTGACGTGGCCTTTGTGTACCTGTGGTGATTCACCAACTCACAGTCTCTCCTTGCTGCACGAGGCTTGCCACATGGAAGGACACATTCTGCTAGGCACATACTTAATTTATAAGTGCTAATTAATTGCATAACGGATTAGATAGCAAAGTCTCTGGTATATATTGTGTTCAAAATGCCATCTGGAAATAGGCTGGTGTAGTTTGTAAGATGGCTGCTCTCTTAAACCTGATACCTTTGTAAGAGAATCTGCCCCAGCATTATTGATGAGGCAGAACTGTACAATAAAGACGTGTATTTTATTCTCTGGGTAATTGTTTTTGAGATGGCAGACATTTGGTCATTGGGAAGGTTGATCGTTGTGCCTCATTCCCATGGCAAGCAGTGGGATGAATATCCTGTTATAAATGTAAAGCAAATAGTTTACTCAAAGGACTTTAAATGTCATCAGTCCCTTAGAAAATGCATGTCAGTAGTGCTCATGTGACTCGGAAAGCAGTGTGGCTGTTTAGTGTAACTTTTGCCTCCACTTAGGCTCACTGGGTGCCTATGAGTGAGAGCAGCTGTCTTTATACTGACAGCCCTGATCAGGTCAGGGAGGTTCTGACCCGCCTCTGAACTGGCAGTCTGAAGCACTGGATAGATACTGCTGTTTCAGTTCTTCCACATCTATCTCAGGGATCAGGTTTCCAGCAATCTGCTGCAGTTGAGTTCCCCTAATGAAATGGCAAAGGAAAGTCACCCACATCAGGCACTGAACAGGCCTGCAAATCCCCTTCTTCCCCCTTGACTTCCAATCTTTACACTAAAGAATAAATGCACATCCATTGTTCTGGCTCTGTTTCTGGTAGGTGCGTGGTGGCAGAATAAAGAGCAGAGCCAGTGTTTTGCCACCTCAGATACAGCTCCATGCAGGTGACAGCACTGTCCTCGCCAGCTGGCAGGTGCCTGGAGAGGCTGCAGCTGGGAGCCTTGCACAAAGCCACGAGCAGCTGCCCAGAGCCTGTGCCTGCTGCACTTAGGAGAGGGGGCTGCGCCTGTCTGGCGTTGTGCCTTCGGCAGAGCAAAGCACTTTCTAGGTATTGGGGAACTGGGTCTGGCAGCAGCACCCTCCTAAGGCAGAGAAGTCCTCATTTCATCAGTGGGAGAAACTGTGGGTTTGCCTACATGGAGATGCTCCAGAAACCTCATTTGAAAGAATTTAACAAGTGATGAAATTTTAAAAACTTATTTAAATATCACATTAAAGCCACATGTGGGCATTTTAGCTCAAGAAGAACATTTGATTTAGCCTACTCATATTACAGGTGTTCACTTCAACGCAGTTGACTCACCTACTTAAAATTCATGTCTCCAATTCACTTAGATGACCTTTCCCCTCCATTTTCTTTTGTAAAGAAGCCATTCAAGAGAGAGAAGAGTATTTTATGGGATTGTCTAAAAGAAGTGTCAGGAGCAGAAGCTGGAGAGACCAGACATACACAAGTACTCAGGAAGGAAGCTTTTCTCTCCACTGTCAGTCTACCACTGCAGGTGTTGTTTTCTGAAGATCTAGCACTCTTTTTCTTCCCTTTCTACATCATGCTTTGCAACAGACCTGAACAGGAGAGGCAAGATGGGAAGAGCAAGAAAGTGGTTGTCTTGTCTGGCTCCAAGCAACATTGTGCAGAAAATTCATGAAAATGCCACAGTTCTTTGAGTCTGCAGTCTAGGGATCATTTATTATGCCCTTCCAGCACAACACAGACAGAATAATTTCATTCCATTACTTCTTCAGCCTGCCTGATAGCTTATCTTTGGCTGAAACATAAAGTCAGGTATTTGCTGCAGTCAAATTTTCCAGGCATTTTGCTGGATACATGTTTTCCATTTAAATCAATTTTGCTTTTAGAAAACCACTCTTTTATAATCTTCTTCCCTCTGACAGACATGCCTTTCTGTGCAAAATCATAGTCCTTGCCTTCTTGGGGATTCAGCTTTGGTCTATAAGCAGTTCAATAAACCTAAAGGGGGAACATAGATATTTTTCCAAGGAGGCTGGAATTATTATACCAGAATTAATGCAATTCTTATAACCCCAAATACCTCTTTCTTACTGTCACTGCTATGCATAGGTTATTGAGGACATAGTGTGAGTCCTTTTATTTATTTCAATATGTCAGCAAAGTCTGCAAGGTTTGTAGGGTGGTCCCAGCCTCAGGCACAACACAGGAGCCAAAAGGAGGATCTGATGGGCAATTTCAAGGTTTTTTTATATATAACCCACAAATTTAGCCTTTTCTATTCCCTCACCCAAACGGCAGCATGAGGCTGGGAAGTGCAGAGAGATGCAGACACACACTGGAATAAACCATAAAAATGAGCAAGACAGAAAAAGGGAGAATAGCCTCTCTAGGGCAGGCAATTCACTCTTAAATATTTCTGTCTTAATTCAAGACTTCTTAAGTCTCAAATGTAAGACAACCCTCTCTGTTCTGCACTGTCTCAGCATTCTGGGATTGTCAGTAATGCTCAGAACATGTGAGCAGTTTTCCAGTGCTGGATCTTAACATGATACTAAGGACAAGAGTCACTACTTCTTACCTTTTCCTAAGGCACTAAGCAAGATGGGAAAAGTGACTTTGCCTTGCTCACAATGGACAGATGTTTACCAGGGCACTGGAGACAACACTCGCAAGTCAAATTATTGTGACAGTGTGTTTGGACAATGACTCATGGACCTATCTGGCCAAAGCCAGGGGTCCACAGCAGAACTGGGCTCAGTTTTCAGGTAAAGGTCTACAGACATGATCTTGTAACATTCATAGACACCCACCCATCCTGCCTTTCTACTGCCAGGATCCCTTGGGCCTAGACCTTTTCTCAGGCTGCCAGTCCTCCATCTCTGAAAAGCCCTGTAGAAACAAAGTTCAAATTATTAACCCGGCAGGAGCCTATGCCCAGGCCCTTGTTACAGTACCCTTACATGAAGCTGAATAAAACAATGTATTCCACTGAGTCTATGACAAATGCATTTGTTTGCCTAATTTTCTCCTTTGCCACCGGAAAAAACTGGAATTATTCTTTCTGAGCAGATGAGTTTTAGCTTTTCTCATTAGCTTTTCAGCTAATAATCTCTAGTGCACAGATTGGGAGGAAAGGACTTTCAGCAATTTTGGCTGAAAGTAAAATGACTAAAAGTCAAAATCCAAAGCAGGAGAGAAGGCTTCACTGGTCCAGGGAAGTTTCCAGCCTCCTTCTATCAGCCTTGACTTCACAAGGAGTTTAAAAGTGGCAAAAAATGACAGAACCAGACAAATCCTTACCCAAGTAGTGGAATGGGCTGTTCAGGTCAGATGCTGTGACTTACACAGGCTGATGTACTGTAAATAAACAACTGAAAAATTAAGGCTTATCTGTACTGAAGTGTCGCTTTTAGCTTGGTTACATCAATTTAGATCACTGTGGTGAACTTCATGTGACACTAAAGCTGTGCAATTTCCCATGGCCTGAGGCAGACACAGGATGTATGACATACCTTGGGGCATCCTGCATACACACCTGCATCTGCCGTGGGATCTAAAGGACCATCCACTCTTCTCCAAGCCACCGCACCTTCCACTGCACTGTGCCTGTATGCTGGAATTGAAATGAGCTGAGGTGAATGCACCCTTGAGCATGTGGATGCAGTATCCTGAATCACAGGCCACTCAGAAGCCTCTCATGTGTCCTCCTCAAGCCTAAACTTTGCACTAGATGCGTGCCTCTCCTAGGGGCTGCATCAAAGACACCAGACTACTGCCTGGACAGAGCAGGTGCCAGCAGCACACAGCCAGAGCCACAGCCAGACTGGACTGCACACCCTTATCATCTCTGTACTGCATGGTCTGCATGAGGTGGGGCTCACCTCTGCAGCAGTGAAAGGCACAGAGAAGAGCAGCTCAGAAGGAAACTAGTTCTTGAGACAAGTTTTTGTTTGGTTTTTTTTTTGGCTGACATAACTGTGTCAGCACTAGGCTATTCACAAGCTCTTTTTTTTTGCACTCCTATCCAGCTCAGCTTCACAAGCAAAATGGTGAAATGTAGGCCAATGCTCTACAAAGCCAGGTAACCCTTTTTATTTCTGTGAGAGCAATCAAATATATACATCTGATCACAGGTAGAGAATGTTGCAGCCCATGGCCAGTGGAAGGAGAACATGCTTCATGGAGTGCTGATTTCAGGGAGGTAGGACACATTTGCTTGTGCAGAACTCAGAGTGTGGGCAGGGCTTTGGGGACTTGAAGGTCACTCTCACACACCTCCTGCATGGCTCACCTTGCCCCGCTCTGCGGCTTTGGGACACTGGCCCAGAGGCTGCTGGTGATGACTGAGGCATTAAGGAGCATGAAGGAGCAGGGGGGGAAGTATCCCTTCTGCACAGAGGCACACACAGCACACAGGTCCCCAGACTGCTGCTTGTCACTCCATGTATGACAGAGAAAACGAGACTTAAGGGAGATGATGCTACTGTGGAGTATATCCTATGGCAGATGAGCTGTAGTTCTTTGTCTGTACAATGTTAGAAAGCGGGGGTGGTGTTTTTAAAGATATTTTCTTTACTGGAGCTAAGAATGGCAGGTTTCACAATGAAGCTGTTGTTCAATTAAATGTGAATCAGTGTGTTTGCAGACCTGACTGAGAGAAAAGTAATAAAACAAAGACACTAAAACTTATCAGTAATCAGTAATTTCTTAATGGTGTTTCTAATCTATGCCTTTGACCCTTCAGTAATTCTGCTTGGTTCCTTGCTACTGTAACATTTAGGAAGTAACTGAAAATTTTATGTCACTTGTTAGCTTATCATATTCACTTTACTATAGCCCAAGACAAAGGCCAATATATCATAAGATAAAACTCCAACTCCGTATTTGGATTCCTACATGAATGACTTGAATTTCAAATGAGCAGAACTCACAATCTCTCTCACTTCTTTTAATAGAAACTCAAGAGTTCCTGAGAAATCAAGTCTTTATCAGACTTTCAGATATGGTCTTGGGGCCATGGCTTTTTAAGCAAACCACAGGCACAGGCTTAATGAATTTTGTGCCATTCGTACAGGCATTGAGTGAGGAGGCTCCTTAGACCTCATGAAGATATTTTTACTTTCTCTTTCACGTGACTTGAGGGACAGCTTTGCACCCTCAGGCTGGTTTAGCCCCGAAGGCTGGATTACTGAAAACTTCTGTTGGCCTACAGATGGGTCTGTTGGCAAAAAGGGGTGAGCTGCCTTGCTGCACCACTCTTGCAGCAAAGCCCTGTTTTCTGCCTGTGAGTTACAGGCTGGTACAAAGCACAGCCTCGACACACACCATCTCCACAGAGAGACACCTCCGTGGTAAAACTCAGTGGTGCTGGAAAAGTGTTTGTACAAAGCTGTGGCTGAAATATAAGCTTTTTTGACTACACCTGCTTTCAACAACTTTGTTGTGAAGGGAAGAGGAGGGGCAGGCACTGATCTCTTTGCTGTGGTGACCTGTGACAGAACCCTCGGGAACAGCCTGAAGTTGTGTTAGAGGAGGTTTAGGATGCTTATTACAAAGAGGTTCTTCCCCTAGAGAGTGCTTGGGCACTGGAACAGTCTCCCTAGGGAAATGGTCACAGCACTAAGTCTGCCAGAGCTTGGGAAGCACTGGGACAATGTTTTCAGGCACATGGTGACACTTGGGCTGTCCTGTGCAGGGTCAGGAGTTGGACTCGATGATCCTGATGAGTTCCTTCCAACTCAGCATATTCTGTGATTCTGTGATGTATCAGTGCTTTACACTGGCAAAGCTTTCACTTCCAAGAAGAGAGGAGTTTAATCATTGGCAGACCTATTCAGGTTATTGTAATGGAATTTAAAATTGAGAGCTGGTATGGGCTTGGTTAAGTGAAAAACAACCTCCCCTTGACAGATATGCCACATATATACACAACATAACCACAACATAACTACAAGAGTTCCACAGGCATGCAGCTATAGACAAGACAGCAGCCTGAGAAGTGTCCTGGTGACTTGCATGCAGCTTGGTCACATGGCAGGATTATACAGAAGAAACAGCATAAAATAAAGTTATGAGGTGGCAGATTCAAGGCTAACAAAAGAAAAAGCTTCATCAAATGGGTCATTAAATTCTGGAGTTTACTGCCAGCAGTGCTATGGATGACTAAAATAGATTTCAAAAACTGATTTTGCAAAGTTGCAAACAGATCTATTAAGTGCTATTAAACAGCAAGATTTTAGGAAGCTTTCAAGAACCCATGGCCTGGCAAGTACACCAGAGAATTACCACTACATGATTGCCTTTCTCACAGAGTTTTCTCTAAACATCTGCTATCAACCACCGAAGAAGACAGGATAGACAGGCATATAGAGGGATCCAATGTGCCCATTTTTCATTTAAAGTTTCCTGTGTTGGTGCTAATTTACCTTAATGATAAGGGTTGTAAACCACAGGGGTTCACCAGCTGCTTTCCTCAGGAGCTGGGCCTTCACTGCAGCCCAGGCAACCTTTTTGAGTGACAAGCTCTAAAACAATCAGGAGATTGATTATGAGCAAGAACAGTTATGGCACATTCTCCTGGGTGAACTTATCTGACCACTGCCTACAGGAAGGTGTAACTTCCCAGGCATTTACTTCACCTGGTGCAGGCAAACCCTAAGAGGTTCTCTCAGCTCAAATACAAAGGATTGCAGCAGGCAAAGATATTGACTCCAGGTCTCCCACGTGCTTTGCCAGCACACAAACACCTGATCTTCTGTGCTTCTCAACTCAGGAGACAAGTGTAGGACAGGGAGGGGGAGGTAAAATAAGTGAAAAAATAAGAACTGTTCAGACTTTATTAGGTCAGGATATCATCACAACCTCCTGCCCCTGAGGTTTACAGTGCACACCTGTCTTTAGTGGCCTTCTTCACTGGTGTGAGCAGATCTGTCTGCACAGGAAACTGAACACACCTGGGAGTCCTGCTGCAACAGCGGTCATCGCTGCCGCTAAACAGAAGGTCAAACTCTGTTGCAGCCAGGAATTTGTCCTCTGAGCTGCAACATGGATTGGACTCGTGTACACAGGTGAGACAAAAACATGCAGTAACATGGTTAGCAGAGAACTGGGCTGTAACGTGACCCCTTGGAACAGAGATCTGTCTGCGTAAATGCTACTCCAGGCATGACAGATGGAGGGAAAGCAGTTCCTGCTGCATTACGCTACTGTTTCCAAATGTAACAGATCCCAGACTGCTGTGATTTCTCAGTTTTGCCCGAACCACTGCACCTCTTCCTACATGATACCTGGCTCCGTGGGCTGGAGGCCCCTGAGGTAATTCCCCAAGTAACACCATTGGGAAACCTGCATTTAATTTCTGGTTCTGCCCAGAAATTTCTCATCATTGCTTAGGAAACTGAAGGGGTTACAGGTGACAGCTCTGTGCCTCCTGTATGTCTCCTGTAAAGCAGGGCTAGCAGCAGTTTTTAGCCCCTTAGGAATGTGAGGAGAACGCAGAGATTCGAGGGAAGGGGTGTGCTACTCAGATTTGGTGGTACCAGAGACAACCACAACATGTGATATTCTGTGGGTGGTGCACAGAACTGGGATGAGCTTTTCCCCTGGCATCCTGGGCAGGTAGCTGCAACTGAAGCTCATCCTGCTTATGGGAGAATTTCTGCATGAGCTGACACAAATCCAGACTTTTGCGCTTCCAGTGTGCTCTTTGAGCTTTGCCTTGGGATGGCAGCAGAACAGATGGTTGGCCTGTGTAGTATTGGGTCAGTCACTCAGGACCTCATCTGGAGGGGAGTCTCTCTGCACCAGTATCACAAACACCTTGTGCTGGCTCAACTGCAGAGCTCAAAGTCAAAATATCCCAGCTCCAGGTCAATGCTGAGAAGAACTACAACATCTTAAGGCTTCCCCAAATAACCACAAAAGTGCATGTTCCAGAACAGCTTGTTCTAACTCAAGCCATGTGGTTATTTCATGTAGCAGCGGGCTTTAGGGGAGCTACTTAATCACCAGCTGCAGCAGGCTTGAACTGTTTCCTGCCATTAATTAAGGAAATAAAAGTCACCAAGCACAGATTTTCCTGACATCCTTGTGTGAAGCTCTTCCCCTGAGCATGCTCTTTACTGATTGTATTGCTTTGCCGAGCCTTAAGGCTTCTCCATTGTTCTTCGCATGCTGTCAAGCAGCCACAGTTGCCTGTACACGCTGGCAGGCTTTGCAAAGACAAATATGCAATTAGGATCCTTAATTAACACTATGTAACATTCAGATATATTCACTGAGGAAGGGACATGTGAAAGAAATCAAGGAAGAAACTGAGCAGAATAGGGGGAGGGAGGTGGACCCCTTCCAATGATTTTATTTGTAGAAAGATATAATTAATCTAGAATTATATGCAAGATTTTTAAAAAGAAAATTAACATCAAGAGAATCTGAAACTAACAATCAGCTGTCTCCTCTTTGTGAGTTAAATGCATTAGCTTGAGAGGCAGAAAAGAAAGAGAAAAATAGGTTTAGGAGTATCTTAAAACAAATGGAATCTATACCCACAGGTATGACACTGAAAATATTCCACTTAATTTGCATCACAGGTGCAGGTCTTGTCGCTAAAGGGAAATGTCCCTCTATTTGCAAGTTAAAATCTCGCCATTGACAGACCTCATCCTACCCTTCCACTTTCTCTCCAGCCCAGCCCAGGCTTCCTCTGCCAGTTTTACTGCCTGGGGTAAGTGTGAAAGGCATCTCTGAAGGCAGGGTGAGCAACAGGTAGGCTGGATTTGGGATTGAGAGAAGATGATACTACATTTTTCATCAAGACCTCACAGGGGTGGGAGGGAATTGAGTGAAATGTGTTAAGCTGTTATTCCAAAAGGGGAATTTTAGGTAGTGATTTTGAGTGTGTCTGAGAGACTTAAATAAGTAGTTGACCTTCTCAGCCAGTTGGATGCCCAGTTCCTCTAGGGTATGTCTACAGTCAAAGTTTTCCAGCAAATGTATATATTGCTGGAGCCATGACAAAAATACTTCAGTAATGCAGATGCCATTCATACCACAGAAAAGTTCTTTTATCAGCTATTTAAATAGACTATGCTGTAATTTTTTTTTCCAAGCATAATTTAAATTATGCTAGGGCCAGAACTGTGATGAGTTGGATGTGTATTCTCCTGTATATTCCCAACTAGTATAGCTCAACAAGATAGCAAAAATTTTAAATACAGAATAATCCATATACATGTTATCAGTACCACCAATACACCTTAGAAAGGGAAAAACAAACCTGGGGGAAAGTATTCACTCCACTGTGAGAAGTCACACAGCTTTGCTGAGGAGCCAACAGCAGTAACTCAGATTTTCCCACTTTTTATTTAACTTTTTCCTTCAGTGGTCTGTCCTCAGCCCTCAGGACAGTGAGGATGTCAATGGTTCCATTATGGTTTTCAAGTTTCTACCCCATCTAGGCTTTACCAGAAAAGAAGTTTATACCCATGAACTAAATCCATCAAGAAATCACAGTCCAATCTGCAAACTCTACAAGACAATGAAGAAGGTGAACAGCCTTCAGAGCACAAACAACATAAAGTGCAGCAGTGACTTGTCAGTTTTCCCTCACTGCTGTAGTTGTCTATTAAAAAGACTTGTAAAATATTACACTGTTATAGATGGATTTGCTCAAATTTTTATTTTCCCCTCTTCCTTAGCTGAAGGGTGGAAAGAAAAGCATACATTTCCATAGTCCTGGAATCACGATTGTTTTTGCCTAAATATGCAGCAAACCAAAGGATCTATTTTTTCAGCAGACTGACTGTTTTTCAAAAGGGAGTGACCAAGCAAGCATATATTGCTATGATAAGATTGAGAAGACCAAAACAGGTGAAAGGCTATAATTCCTTTCCCACTTGAACTCTCTCAGGTCTGGCTGAGATTTAACCACTCCTTTGACAATGGTCCAGCCCATTCATGTGAACAATGCACCAAGCACCAAAGTAGCCAGAAAGAATTCCTAAATATTGTAAAGGTGTTGAGCGACCTCCTCTAACTGAAGACAGGATCTGTCAATCACAGCTTCCTTTAGTGGAGGGCAGTGAGAGTGGGCTGGTCAATAAGTAAGTCAGAACACAGGAATGAAATAAAAAACATAAAGATGTGGACATCTAAATTATTCTGGAAACAGGAGAGGGCAGTCACTAATGTCAGGCAGTTTTTGAACATAAGGATGAGTGCTTCAATTGCTTGAAGATTTTAAAATAGAAAATGAATAAAGAACAAGCAGGATAATGATGTATTATTGCATACTTTATATGCAGATGTATAAGGCCTGTGTTATTCTTTAAATAAGGACAAATAGCCTATAAAGAAAATAAGCATCTACAAAGCATGATCTGGATTCATAACTTATGCAGCAATAAAATTACATCCCCTAGTTTTATTTTGGGAAAATTATTTAGAATATCTTGAGTTTTTAATTGTGGTTTCTCAGGCATGTCTAATGGGTCATATTTCAGCTGCAGCATAGTGTCTCTAGCTTTCTATTTAAGTAGAACTTTGCTTTGGCGAAGAGAACAAACATGGCCTCTGAACAGTCTGCAATCTCCTCCAGTCAAATTCACAAATATAGGTTTTTATCTGCTGCTGCAGTCAGTTGCTGGAAAAAATACATTCTTATATATGTGATTATTAAAGTAATAATAAAATACAACATATTGACTTTGCTACAACATGCACACTCCTCCACCCTCCCCACCTGCTTCCCAGCCTGCAAAAACCATCTTTCTTTGCATCACATCAAGGCTGGCTCTCTGACTGGTGCAACACTTTTTTGTCATCAGTGGCACACTAGGACACTTTATCCTGGTTTTTATCCATATCCTCAGTAATGTTTGACATGACTATAAATAATTCAGTGCTGACACATAGGTTTTCAAAAATATTTAGTCTCACTTATAATGCAAGATAAAGCCAAGTGCCTGGTAAGAAGGAGGCAGCATGAGAACCATGCTCGAACTATTTTCTTTACCTGCGTGACTAAGCAGTGAAGATGGCACTTCTGAGATGACATCTTTATGGGAAAATGCACCCAGCTGAAAAGCTGGAATAGGCAGAGCTGGGGGAAAATCTCCAGCACAAAATCCCCAGCACAGCTTACAGCCCCTGATGGGAGAATCAGCAATGAATAGTTAACACATTCCTAGCCTGAATAGATTTCCTTTTCACAAGTCCTGGCTTGTGGAGGGCAGGATGATCTGAGACAAAACACAGGACACATTTCTCACTGGAATGTGTTGTGGGAAACGGGTTTAAAAACCATACAATCTGTGGTAAGAGGATGGGAAGTTAGCATGCTCCCAGGATACAAGAAGCGTGCAAAAATTCCCAAAAAAGCACAAGGATAAGTTTATTAATTCTGTCCACACCATCGGGGCCTTAAGACAAAAGAAATTCAAAAAAGAAGAGAAAATAATCCAGCCTGGCTTCATCCTTTCTAGCCTGGTAACAGTGAAGACCGAGTCTCAGCTCAAGGTCTAGGATTTGATATTCTGCTTGCTCCAAGGAGGCTTCCTCAGCTTAATGACCTCCAGAGCAGGAATCTTCAGCTAAGACTCTGACTGGTAGAAGGCTGTGGCTAGCTGTCCTTGCCTGATGCCCTTTTCATCATGTCATGCCAGTCCTTATAGCAGGAGGAGCAGAAAGAGCTGTTAAGACTAGGATGACATATTCCTGGCCTCCTGCGTGACATTTGGGCAAAATCCCTGTCAGCCACACAGAAATGCCTCAGACGCGAAGTGTGTTGCTGCATTTACAGCAACATCAACTTGCTGTCTGGAGTTCAAGGAGAAAATGCTGCAGAACAGGACTCCCCACGTTGGCTTTTTCCACTACCATCAAGGGCAACTTGGGACAGCAAAACAGAGGAACCTTGAGAGTCATTTTTCAGCAAGGATGCCGTTTCCCTGCAGACCAGCCCGTAGCAGTGCTGGTGCCCGGGGCGGTGCCGTGCCCTGACCCCGTGCACTGACCCCGAGCACAGGCGGCTGGAGCTGAGGCGGCTCCAGCCTTCGCTCGGCATGGCGGAGGCACCAGAGGCCCGGCTGTGCTCCTCGCTCACCCAGCCTGACCCGCAGCTGGGCCTGGCACCGGCATGTGCTCCTTCCTGCTCGCTCCAATGCCACACTGGCCTCCCACGGCACATGTGCCAGCGTGGGGCCCTTCTTCAGCAGAACCTGCTCCCTGGCCCACAAGGCCCAGCCCAGCCCCGCAGAGGTGCTGAGGAGCACGGGGTGCTGGTCCCTGCTGCCGCCGTGTCCCACGGAGGTGCCGGAGGAGCAGCCCTTGGCCTGGACAGCTCTGGCTGTCTGGCACCGGCTCTGATCTGGTATGCTGCCCAAACCAGTTACACCAGCACCGCTCTCCTCCCAGCCCCCACGCCAAGCTGGCAAGGACACTGGGAGGCCTCCAGGCAGACGGGGTGGGGATGGGTCCTGGGGAGCTGCTGCATCTCCTTCTTGGGTGCTGGCCAAGAAGGAAAGCCACGTGGCACCTTGACCCTTGTGGTTTGAGACCAGCCATTGCATACACTTGGTAACATTGCAGGGTTAAGTTGTGGCATCAGCAGGGCTGTGCTGTAAGTACTGGTACATAACATAACTAATCAAGTGACATCTAAGGAAAAATGTGAACCTCTCCATAGGGCTGTAGTAATCCCTATGCCTCACATTTTCCAATATGAATACTGTTTTGTTTCCCTGCTCTTAGCAGCCTTTTGACATCTTTCAGCCTTGGAGACCTTTCTAGTAAAATTTGCCATTTCTCTCACCTTCCCTTAGGGTGAGAACTCTTTTCTAAAAGTCCTGTTCCTTTCTTTCCTCCACATATTCATCTGGTAGCCTGGGATCACATTTTTCCTGATCTTGATCTCGTTTTTCCTGTCCCTTTCTTTCGATACTTCCCTGCATCATCTTCTGCTCTCATTTCCCTCTTCTAGTTCTTTAGATATTCCCAGATCCAGGGAAGCTAAAGCAGAGATTTCTAATGTGGATTCTGTGGATCTGGGACAAATGTGCTTCTTGCTGGGAAAAGAGGTTGAGGGAGAGAGAGGAGACAAGAAGTCTGACTTACCAGGCTGATGACCAGGCATTTTTTTTCCAAGGCAAGCTTTTCTGAGGACTGACACGTTAGGTAGGTGGAAAGCAAATGGCTTTCAGAGAAAAACAACTAGTGTTTCATCAAAGGTCACAAGGACCATGTATGACT
Organism: Anthoscopus minutus; assembly: GCA_013399455.1. Lineage (NCBI taxonomy): Eukaryota > Metazoa > Chordata > Aves > Passeriformes > Paridae > Anthoscopus > Anthoscopus minutus. Next base: position 184,699 of record VWYI01031673.1, on the reverse strand, counting down.
GGGTCAGGCTAGGTGCACCACTCCAAGACCTTCCATTCACTCCAGCACTCCCATTCCACTGTGAGCCATACACCTGGTCCTCAGGCTGGAAGATATCTGGTTCATATTAAAGAAAGGACTTTTCCCATCAGTTGCTGTGTTTGCCACTGCTTTCCCTCTTCATTTTGGTGAAAGAAAATATATTATCCTTCACTTGTTCTCACGTGTGATTAGAAATTTTTCATGAGAGATGGAGTTTCAGAACTCCTGGGTAGATGTAAAGCAAATGTCAGATATGAAGGGAAAATTTCCAAAACACAGTAATTTCACACCACCAGGTCATAGCCCTTCTCTTGAAGCAAAGGCCCCTACCCTTTTCTTGGTCTTAATCCACTGATGAGTTTTCTACAAAAGCATAAAAGCAACATAAGCATTACTGAAAGAACTGACTTTGTGCCAGATACATTCCCACTCATAACTGGTGCCTTAAAGTCACAACCATGTTTATCTCCTTCTCACTTCCATTTTGACTGCATTTGAAAAGAGAAAATAGTCCTCTAGGTATGAATGACACAAAATGCCAATATCCTTCACTCATACTTGCAATGTATGTGGCAACACTGCTTTGACGACACATCTGTCTCGGCCTGCAGCTTACCTGGTATCGGCTGTTGTGTAAGTGCTTCCTGAAAACTCCACAGTGTTTTTCCTGTGAAGCCAGCAGGGGTTGGAATTGGGTCAGGTTCTGAATGCAGATCACTGCTTTGGTGGGCAGGGTGCGAGCAGCTCTCTGAGGCAGCACCACTCCAATGCTCGCCCTTTCTTTCCCACACACCACTGATCTGTACTGCTGCAGCACCACAAGCTCTCTGGGTAAAGGCCGCAGGCAGCCAAGCAAGGAGTAGGTAGGGAGGTTTCTGTTTCAGAGAGCTGATGCTTGACATCATCTGGGTTACAATGGGATGGGAGCTAAAGCCTTGCTCGCTACCTGGAAGTTTCATCCAGCCATTCCCACCCGCATTGCTGGCGTGCCTGGGACAGCCCTGGCTGTCGCGAGACAGACCGTGCAAACATTGCAGACAAAATGTGCTTCAAGCCCTAACTTGTTGCAACACTTCTGGGGTTATAACCTGAATCTGTAGATGTGCATTGTGAAAACTGGGCAGCAGAAGGGGTGAGAAATCAAACCTGCTGTGAGTGCCTGAGTGGCTCCTGTGTGCTTTAATTGCCTCTTCACTATACTGTGCTACTCCTGGTGATCTTGACTTCAGCAAGAAGGCTGCCAGCTTAGATGTCGCACAAACTAGCAGTGCTTAGCTGTCAAATTCCAGTTGGTGACTGTTGGCAGGATGCGAAAAATTACTTTTAATCCTTGGTGGTTCATATCTCACTTGCAATAGGCCCAAATTATCTGTTCAGTTATGGGGCTGAGTTCTGCATGGCAACTAAAGCTGCTCTAACCCAAGAGAAAGGGCAAGGATTTGGGAGGCTCTGGTATAACTGCTTGTCTTGCAACAAACCTCATGTAAACATAAATATAAAAATAAAAACAGGGCCACCTGGTTTTAGGCCCCGTATGTTGCTTCCCTGAAAGCAGAGTAAGAATGGTTAGCAGACTACTGGGGGCTGGTACCGAGGTCTGTAAGAAGTTTGGCCATGATATATGCCCAGCAAAGTCCACCAGAGAGAACTGGCTATCACCAACACTTGCCCCTTTCCTGCAGCACTTCACACGCATTGATGCAATGCCCCTATGCACGTAGAAAATGCAGGACAGGACATTTGCTCCAGCCCTGCCTGTTTCCCATGCCCAGTGGATAAGACAGAGCTTCAGGCTCCAGGTTTGGGAACAAGTCACTCTCCTCAATGCTAAATTCATGTTAAAAGCAGCAGCATAATTTTTTTTTTCTCACCTCCTCCCTCCCCACAAGAGCATGAAGTGCCTTTCAGGTAACAGGCGATACCCAAGGATTCCTCAAGATGTTAGCACAGGAAATCTTGGCTTAGAGAAAGCTGCTGTTGTTAGGACAACATGTATCACAAATGCTTGCCATTGCTGCATACTCCCTGCCTGGTCCCAACCACTCTCCTTATGCTTCACTGCCTCTCCCTCACTTGACAGGCTGAAAATGAGGTCAAATGCTCTGGAAATGGTTTGTACCACTCTTTTCTGTGTATTATGAAAAGGCTCAAATGAAAGCATTTCCAAAGTAGCACTTTAAGAGCAAAGAAGCCTAAGCTGAAGAGTTGTATTAAAGTGGTGTTGATCCCACTGCTGCTGTTGACTGACTTTGCACGGACAAACCAGGCCAGTGAAGTCAGTGAGCCATTCATGTCTGCAAGGACCAAGGTGCCTTTCTGTCACACACCTGAGCAGCAGATCTGGTTAATGATAATACATGGCTTATATTTGCAAGGTGCACCCATTCCATAGCATCTTTTTAGCGGCAAATAGCAAGGCCACACGTCTGGACCCATACTGCTGTCAGGCCAAGGAGGAGGCTGAATGTAACCTATCAGATCTGCAACTGGAGGGCACAGCAGAGTGGAAGGAAGGGAAATTTAGTCATAACATCTGGGACACAGCAAAGGTATGCTGTTAACAGACTGCAAAGAAAAATTAAATACATGTGATTAGAAGCAGCACACAAAGCATCCAGATCTCTCAGTTACACATCTCACTGAAGACATGGCAGGTAGCAAATTTTTCTAGCAGTGGTGGGTCTTTCCTGCTTTAGATATGATTGCCACCTGCTGACTAGTCCCTACTTTGGGCACTACCCTAGATCCTGAGCCTCCATTCTCCTCCCATTATCAGCAAGACTCCACTGCCTTTAGTTTGTGCTATCTGATCAGATTGTAACCAGAGATCATATAACTGTACAGACCATTAAGCACCAGTTCACTTGAGTAAATGGCTCCATTCTACTGAAGTACCATTACTCACACAGTTCACCTTAAGTACTGGGATATCATCTCAGCAAGGCAATGAAGGCAATAAAAATGCAATCTGCCCAAGACATGGTTCTTGCTGGGGAGATCTGGATGTGGAAAGTATTTCCAGATCCTTCCAGATCTGTGCTGCTTAATATGTAATGAAACATGTTGTAAGCAGCTAGATCTAAGTGTTTGGGACAGGAATATTTAGACATGTGTTTTTGGTTTGTTGTACCCTGCCCCTACCTGCAAAATGCAGAGAGTAGGTTTTTAAATGACTTTTCATCCAAATGCATGTGGAAAAATATCACTGCTGGAGACCTCTCACTGTAGCACAGTTCTGTTTGTGCTGGAAAACCCAGCTATCACCACCCAATAAACCAGAGGCGTGATCTTGGAGGGATTCTTCTCAGCAAATGTCCAAAAATAGCAAATATTGCAAAAGGGTAGAAGGTCATGTAACACCCATGCTACAACACTCCTCTGAGTCCTGTTCCTTACCTATGACAAGCCAGCCACGCCTTTTCTTGCTGCTTGCTAGGCAGTTTCTAATTCACATAGTCTTTCTTTAGCTGCTGTTTTGCTGAGTATCTCACACATTTTTGAGGCCCAGTTTTCCAAAGAGCTAGGGTAGCCACACTAGGCTGAAATCTGTGCATTTCCAAGTTTTCTCTCTCATTTCAGTCACAGCCTCTGCCTCTGACTCAGACTGGTGTTTCTGATAGGATCTCAGAGAGGGAGGAAACAAGAATAAATAGCATCACGCCCTCCTCACGTGGGTTGTGGTGCAGAGCTGAAACAAGATGAGGAAGTGCCTGGGCTGGAGAGGGAGCGGGCTCAGCTGAAACTAACCCACATTTTGAGGATTCCTCCATCTAATGGGGCTCTGCAGGAGGGATTTTACCAGCCTCTCTTTCTCTCGTCCTAGGACCCAAAGTGGCTATTACTGGCTCCTAACTAGCGGAAGCATGAGCTGTCTGTCCCAGACAGCTCCCAGAGCGAGCGACAAAGCTGCCCTAAGAGGCAATTAACGCTGCCAGGCAAGATGAGGGCAGGTTAGCATGGCAAAGGTCACGCCAGACACCCAGCCCTGGCCCAGGCTGATGCTGTGTTTCCTCCTCTCCAGGGAGCTGCATTCAGGAGAAGTCAAGCACAGGCTACTTTGAATGAGAAAGGCGTTGAAACAGTAGCAGGAAGCTAAACAGCTTTCCTGGCAAGTAGGAATAGAGAGCTTGAGGATTTTGACAATAAACAACTGATCCTCTGACCTGATTCAAAACCTGTTCTGGTGAGATTCAACGGTGACTCAGCCTCAGATTAGTACTCCACATGCCAGGATATTCTGGCCTCAATTTGGTTCTTTAGAGATACCTGCATGATGAAGAGGTCCTTATATCTGGCACATACTGAGAGTTTCAGGAGGCCACTAGGCTGAAACTGAGTCAAACACTATTACTGTCAGTACCTTTCACCAAGAAAGGTACTGACTGTAATACTGATGATATCCCAGCCATGGATTCCTTGGTATCTCAACAGGGGTGACACGGAATGAGAAGAGACATGCAGAGTTTTGTGAAGATCCCCTTGCAAAAGACCTATATGCATGCGGATGTCCTCAAAACATCATCAAATGCTTTTATTAGGTACCTACAGCTTAGTTAGTTCAATCCTTAGGGTGCTGCAACATTTAAAAAAATCCTGCATCACTGGTTGCACAGTTTCCAATGTCATTTTTTGCCTCCACTAAACAAGATACAGCAATGGGGCAAAGGTATAACTAGCAAACCTCAGTAATGCATTTGGAATTTATTTTCTCAAGTAGTAATAAGAAACCGCACCAGCAAAAAGCCTACTGCTGCTGCATTTTCCTATTACCACTGCATTTACAGTAAAGCTTGTGCTGATTGCAGTTGGCTGGTGGGAGGAGAGGGAGAGAAAAGGTATTTTCCACACTCTTGATAGCTCTATAATTTCCTAGTACAAGATACGGGTAGGTTGTGTCATTGATCCCTTTAACACAGGACATCACAGGGTAGACAGAGGCAGGCTGCCCATACTGGGGACAGAGCCTTGCAGAAGAAAGGAAAGCAAAAGTTCACACAGGACTGAAACCACACCAGGAGATAATTTCTCTCTTTTCAGCAGATCTATTATGGTGGAGATGAGCTCTAGTACGAGATAGGAACAGCTGTTTATAACAGTGTGTGTTCATTAACATCTCTTCAATTGAAAGGACAAAATAAGCTGTTGGAAGGAAAAAAAGACCCTGCTACTTTGTCTAAGAATTCAAAGACTTTGTAGGTCTGAAGACATCTGAAGGTCACCAGGAAAGACCTCCAGGAAACAGACTCAGTGTTTGTGACAATTCTAAAAATAGACAGAAATTTTCAAATACCTAAGCATTTTCAAACCCTCCTATATTCCCTAATGCAACAAAATGAGAGGAAATTTCTTCTTTTGCAGATTACAATTCTTTGTCTCAAAAGGGGAGTGAAAGAAAGAGGGGAAAATGAAATACAGTGCACTGGGAAACACTGAATGTTAATATTTATCTGTTTTGTTCCATCTTTTTTCTTTTGATACTTGTTGTTATGTAGGCCTTTTTCTGGTGTCTGCCTGAGTTCATGCACAGGAGAACTTGATTCTTCATTTTGAAGGCACAGCTGTAATATATTCTAATCTTCCCAAGGCCCACCTGGGGAAAAAGAAAAGGAACAGTGTGTCACTTTACACCTTCACCTCATTCTCCTTGCCCTGGGCTTTTGCTATCTCAGCCTGTTGCACGTCACAGTTTGAGTAACACTGCTTGGCAGCCCATTGAAGCCATGGACCAGGCACATGCTCCTAAAGGGATTTTCCCTCTACTCTTACATGAACATCTGGGTGCCTCTTGGTTTACATAACTCTGAGAAACATCTGAGGCTTAAAATTCCTAATACCTCAATTTGTTAAGGAAATTAAACACACTAGTAGGATAAGGTTGCTGTTTGGAGCTTACACCACTTGTTGAGTCAGAGGGAGGAGGAAGACAGGAGAGGCTGGGTTAATGTATGCAATTCTATGTCCCAATTCTTTTGATAATGGTACTGGGCAGCTGGTTGTGCCCTTCCTGAAGCACACAGAAAATGCCAGAAGACTGCTTTCTGCCAGCTGAGCTGAGGGTCAAGTTCTCTGCACGCCTGAGTGCACAGGAGGGCACGTTTCAGACAAGTATTTTTAGTTCAAGGGAGCTGATAGACCCAGATAGGGAAGGCACCTCTCCATAAGATAAATTGGGCAAGTGCAGAGCATCTGTCCACCCCGTCCCTCTGCCAAAGCACTCCCAGCTGGAAAGAAACCACTTCTTACAGCAGTGAGCAAGCTGCTCACCCACCTGCCCAGGCTCCCTCTTCCCTAACACCTCTCCACACTGCTGCAGAGCACCCTGCCAGTTTTTTGAGCCACAAACACCTGCCTGGCAGGAGCCCAGCCCAGCCCAGGGAAGCAGGAGGTGTGCCCGCAGTGACAGGCAGCTCCCTCAGTGCCCCCAGCCAGCCTATGCATGGCTCACACCAGAAACCCAGCTGAGGATCACTGACAAGCATCCACCCTTCCCAGGAAGACAGTTGTTTTGGGTTTTTTAACTCAGTTTCCATTGTTCAGGAGATTAAGGATGCAGTTGAGGCTTATGACATTTTTCCTCTGGGATCTAATTATAGAGGAGGTAAAACAAATCTGTATATTTATTAATTCTTCCAAATCCAAAATAAGACATAAGAAAGGCCCCAGTAGAGGCTTATTTAGCCATTGCCCAGGTTCTGACAGTGGCTGCTACCACATGCCCAGGGATATGGTAAGACATAATAAGTTCCATAGCTGATACCTGTGGAGGGCACCTGGCCGGCCTCCAGCACTGCTCTGTGCCAGTGGCAGTGTGCCAGGAACTGGACGATACCAAAAAATCTGCGTACTTTCATACAGGAAAGTTTTGCAATATTTTCCTTAGAGCTGCAATTCCTGATATCAAGGGATTGCATAGGTACTTTGATCAAAGGGAGATGGGATTTGAGCTGTCATGACTGCGTAAAAAGTCCTGAAAACAGAACTCTCTTCACTAATGTCCCCCATATTCAGGGGGCGTTAACTTTTTTCCTATTTATTTCTTTATTTGCTTAATAATTTGTTTTCTGAATTTTGAAGGCCTCTTCCTTGATGACTAAACATCTGAGAATTGTAGCAGTGTACACAAATATTTTTTCTTTGAACAAAGATAATTCTTCAATTTAAGGCGCCTTATGTCTCTTCTTTTCAGAGACAGCAAGCACATGGCTCTTCCATGATCTCCACTAAGCTCTCTGCCTAACCCAGCAAGAGTCTGGAAGCACTCATGTTTAAAAGAAGTCACAATGAATAAAACTCCACTTTGAGGCCACCTAGAGATGTATGTAAACTCAACTAGAAAAAACAGTGCTTACAGGCTGTGCATTAGATTTCTCTTTTATGGCCACTGGTACACCTCAGCTAGCCAACTCACTACTTAAAAACAAGATTAAGTATTTAATGCAAAATCTGTACAAAAATCTGTAAAAGAAGATTTCAATAAACCTGATTTCTCATGCACCTTGAACTGTCTTACCTGCACTCAGTTCCAGTTCCAGTAAGGGCCTCTAACACTGTCAATCTTTTAACTAATACAAATGAATGTTTAGAAAGAACCAGTTGGCTACAGAAAAGTTTCCTTTGTGTCTGTCTTGCAAATCACACTGTCAGGTAGTGTTTGATCTCCTTTGACCAGCTGGGTTTTGGTACTTTGTTCTGTGAGAATACAGAAGGAGTTTCTCTTCTGAGGGCTACTTTTTGAGATAACAGACTATGAGACTATGAGGCATAGACCCAGTTATTGTACAGGGCATTAACACTGGTAATTACTTTTCTTCTCCTACACCCAAGGGATTTTTTTAAAAGCAAGGGAGTAAATCACAATATGTTTAGGAGTGCTTTACAGTAAGCTTTTATGGAGAGCACATACTGATATACCAGCTAGGTCCACGGATACTCAGTTGAGAGGAATTACATAAATTATTTCCCATTTTGCCATTTCTGAATGATACAGTTACTCCTTTGTCCACTCTTAGATACCAGGATATACCAGTTTTTAGATACCTGAATATAATCACACATTTTTCTCAGGGTGGGATTTTCTTTATTTTAAAATGCAGGTAGCTGAATAAAGACTGGTTGAAATGGCTTAGTTCTTTCTGTAGATTTTTAGGTCAGTGCCTTTCTCTGCAATTGGGCTATTGTTCAAAATCAAATAATCCCTGTAACTCAGTGATATAGATAGGGAGTGGAACAAAGAATTTTACCAATCTTAAAATCATTACATTCATTAATGCCTGGGGTTTATATTGGCCTGTATTTAAATCTTAACTGTGAACTCTTCCAAAACATGGTCAAAGTAAATGAGATTACCCTTTCTGCCAAAAAGGTGTGACATAAAAATTGAATGTTACTTAGCTTAATTAATCTGAATAGCAAGGTTTTCCCTTTCTAATTACATTGCCCAACTCTGGTTTTCAAACTGCTGTTTAGATAAGCCAATTTGTGTGCATATGTATGCAGTGTCAAGAACTATAAAAAGAATTAAAATTCTTCTTTCATTAAATTCCAGAAATTAGCTTTTGCTGTTTTATTCTAGGAAGTCTTGTAAACAACAATCTTGCAGTGAAGAAGAGGAAAGAACATGTCTTCAAATAAATGCAGTTTTAATAAGAAATTATTTTTGAGCATAAATATTAAAAAAATCTATAAGTGTTTTTTAGTGTAAATGTGATACAGAGGCAAATGAAAGAACACCAGTTTTTCATTAGCTGACGCAACTGTAATTTATGCAACAGTATCCTCAGTTAGTCACGTAGGAAGAGATCGGAAAGGAAGAGGTTAAACTTTTAATTGGTTGTTTACTGTTTCAGTTCCAGGCATCATTTATGTATCTGCATAACACTGGGATGGCTTAAGAATAATAGTGGGTGTACTGACTGTAAATAAGCTGCAAACGACAAGCCTATGAACAAGTTATGATCTGATGTAATAAATCACAAGTCAGAGGCTCCTGTGGTTTGTGACATCACAGGCACTCAAAGTGCTATTTATAAGCTCTATCATGCACTGTCCAAGATTATTGCTGGTTCAGAAATTAAAATGATTAAGATTCTTTTCTTAATGCCTTTCTTAGATAGGGTGACCTATTTGCAGCAAATTTAAACCAATATGAATGCAGGATTGCTTGGGGCCACAGGTCAGGTGAGGCCAGGAACTTACATGCGAGGGAACCTAGTGGAGTTGAGTACACAGGAGTTGTGCTGTTAAGCTGACTATCACTGTTGCTCTTTCATAACCAGTTTTTCTTCCAGCTTCACTTAGGTGACCTAAAACACCAATACAGAAATACTTGAATAGTGCAGAGAGGAAAACATGGAAGGTGGATGAGGATAAGATGATGAGAAAGCAACAGAAAATGATCTGAAGAGAAGGCTGGAAGAGTCATCCCTACTATGATCTGTGATCAGGTAGAGCAGTTTTCAGACATCACTACCCACAATACTACTTACAGTGGCTCTTCAGGGGGAAGATGGTAACAATCAAATTACTTGATAGAGTACATAGGTAAATGGTTTTGTCTGCACCTGCTTTGGTCATAGCACCTTATACTGCTTCAACACAAGTCCAAAAGCAGGTGAAGCATCACAGTAATTCAGGGAAAGGCTACATTTTTGTTCCCGTGTGTTAGACACCACTGTATGATGGCAAAGCATTGTCTGCTTCTGCTGGCAGACTTATTCAGATCAGGATCAAGATATTTCCAGGATCAGTGCCCTCCACTGAGGTTAGGGCAGCAGCAGTGCATCAGCAGAGGACAGGCAGCTGCTGGCACAAAAGCTCTGCTGCGGTAGCCATGGAAGATTGTCCTGTGTGTGCAAAGCTTCAGAGAGCAAGAAACCGTAAACATTTCTAGTCTGATCAAAGAGACACGCTGCAAAATCCTTAGTCACAATCACTGATTGATAAAACAGACAGCAGGAAAAGAGGTTTAAGATAGAAAGGAAGAGAGAGTAATAGTGAGCCTCAGAAGCTTATAACTATTTAATTCAATCAGAAAAAGGTAACAGATGTTTAGCTAAAAGCAGCATTCTTATTTAATTACTGCAATTATGCTGAAACATTTTGTTTCCACCAAATTGACTGCAAATTTCCTCTGTTCTCAAGACATTTATAGGGCTAAGAAGCACACAGGGTAAACAGGTCTGCTCCTCCCCACAGCTGCTCCTCCGAATCTGTGGCGCCAGACCCTCTCTGAGGTTTGAGGTCCTCTGGATGGACTTTCACAATGGCCAACACATTGTTGTGGCTAAATGGTTTAAAAGTCCCATTTTAAAATGCTTTAGGGGAAAGGAGGTAGCCTTCCTGATACTACGTTGCATGAAGGTTTACCGCAGTTAGTGAGCAGCACTGCTATAACGAGGGCTATCTACACCTATCAGCAAGGTATTCTTTGGGTACCTCCCTCCCCCCCTCCCTCCCTCCCCCTCTGCCACTGGGGGAAAATGGACATCCCCAGGTACAGATGTCTTCTTTGTTATCCTACTGGACTGGAAGACCAACCTATCCATACTTTCTTTGCCTGTGATTTTTGCAAGAAATGAGCCTGCCAGCTGAGGCTATTGTTGTTGCTCTGCAGAAGAGGAAGCCCATTTCTCTGGTACGAAGGCATCAGTATTATGGCCAGCCAAAATTACAGGACTAACTGCAGGTGCCAATGGGCTAAAACCCAGAATGCTTATGCATTACACAATTTCCCTGTTCTTCCCGGATCAAGTAACTGATTGTAATTAGTTTAATTGTTGAGGTAAAACTCATCTACTAAAGTAACTTGTAAAGGATTTCCTAAAAGAGGCCTCTGAAATTTCCAAGTCTCTTTTATGTTCACTAAACAAAACTGTAAAGCAGCCAAATAGTCTTGAATTGGAAGTATCTCCTCTCTTTCCCTGCCTCAGAAAGGTGGAGGTGGTGCTCTCTTGACTTGAGTGACGGCTGCAGCTTCACCCTTCAAATGACCCCGGTATTTCAGTGGAAATAACACTGATATAGAGGAAGGAACTAAGAGTGACTTGTCACTGCTGTGATAAAGAACTTGCTTCTCTTGGGAAGCTTTATCAAAGAGGTCTGCCCTGCTCTTTGGCATGAACACAGTCCATCCTACATTCTGGCAAATGTTTCCAGTCAAGCTAAAAATTCCCAGTACCCAGCAGTAGTTAATTCAGACTTGGCATTTCCTAAACACATTCATTGCAGTAGAGCAGACTGCTATCTCAAGGGCTCAAAAGGGAAAGCAAATGCCTGGGACCTGCAAGGCTAGCAGGTCAGGATCCTGGTTAACAGGCTCCAATCGAGCACTGATGGCTGGAGATAGCAACCAGAAGCGGCTCCCAGCTGGCAGGGCTTCAGCTTCCTGTGTGACACAAGTCAGCGGCACTAGGCCAGGGACCAGCACACAAAGTACCCTCAGTACAGCAAACAGAGATGCTGGGGACTGTGTGGCCTAGCAAGGGCTGGGCTTTTCTCTGGGCTTTTAGACACAGCCTCCTACTGCTGGGGCAGCACTATTGTTCAGGGTCTTTGGTTGTTGGGATCATGAGCAGAGGACTGTGTGAGCATAAGGCTATTCAGACATTTTCACTGGGGCCAAGGTGGGTATATGGAAAAGCCAAGGTGGGTATATGAAGACGCAAAACTGTGCTACTGGCTTGCTGATACTAATAGTATCATCCTCCACACACTCCACCAGAGATTTAGAACCCTGAACAGCAAGTGTCAAACCTCTAGAGACACCTGTCCCTCACACAACCCACTAAGGTTTGTGTTTCAGCGCTGGAACTGAGCGCAGTGCTACAGAAAGCAACAGAGCCACCCCTCTGGTCCAGCCTGTTGTACCCTTCCTCTCTGTTACACATTACAGGGTTCCAGGCCTGAACATGAGATTGGAGACACCTTCAACTTGAAGTAGCTTTCTCATTCTTCTGAGGTCTAAAATGCCACACCTAGAAATTTCTGAGTCAGGAAGTGTTAGCATTTCAAATAAGCAACCTGATATTCAAAGCAGTTGTCTCTGACAGACTCCAGTTCTTTAGAACAGGGTTATGCAGGAACACAAGTGAAGAGAAAACACTTGGATTAATGAAAGAAGTGAGTAACAATACATTTAATTAATCAATAACCACACGGACACTCTTTGGAGCCGCTGCTAGCCAGCTGGAAAGTTTTTCTCTTGCGTAACAAAGTCAAATTCTAAGTGCCTTATTGCTCAATGGAGATTTATTTTTTTTAAGCCTTAGGTTTGCATTTCATCTGGAATTACTGACCTTTCAAAAACATTGACCCTTTTGTGTGCACTTATGGTTTCTTCCTTCTGGTGAAAGGATGAGAGAAAATGTTCAATGACATTGAACTGATAAACAAGGTGTAGATGTCTCAGAAGTATTTCTTTATGACTTCTCCCGAACAAACAATGTGTGCCAGAACACATTTTGAAATGTGGACTCTGAGTTAATAGCTCCAAAGGATGTACAGAGATTGTGTCTCTGGACATATGCTGGAAAATGTTCAAAATTTGTTTTAACTTTTCTCATGGTAAGAGGTTTTCCAAGGAAAGAGGTTTTCCAAGGACTACACAGGCAGATAGCTCGAGACAGAAAAGCCGTCAACCTGAAGAGACAAGATGTCCATAAAAAGGAGGCCAAACAGTGCTGAAGAGACCAGGCAAGGTAACCCTGAGTAGCACCTGTAACCTAGTACAGAAGTGGCTTATCCTAAACCAGAAAAAGGCACTTCTTTTCTGGAATAACTACAACTGCAGGCAGAGCCAGATATGTTAAGGAAAGGCACCACCAAAATGAAAAATGAAGAATTTTAGCCTAGTGAACAATTAGGCTCTTTTAAGACTGTCATTTCTGTGGCATATATGGATTTAATATAGCCCCTTCAAACCAAGCAAATCAAATACAAATAGAAGGATAAGCTTCCCTTCTCATGTGACCTAGCCTACTACCCTCAGTGGGATACTCCAGTTCACCCCCACACAAGCAGACGAATCTGTTGTCCAGAAATGGATTCACTTGGAGTGCATTTAGAGTGCAGTTTCCTGGCTCCTCTTCCTGGAGGCTCCTCTCCTTCCCCTCTTCATCACATACAGGTAAAGAAAAGGTGGACACTAATTACTGATCCTTCACTAGTGAACTGGAGTTTGGGAACCCAGGCACTGGAATTTGGGCCCCTTTTCCACAGTTCCCAGTAAGCTCAACAGTAATAACTCTTACAGACTTTGGGCTAGCTTTGGTTCAGTGCAATGAAAAAACACATCATATGGCCTTACCAATACTTTTGAGACCATATGTTTCTTCTGGAAGGTATTTTACAGTTGTCAGTAACCTAAACAATAAAGCACCTTGCCCTACAGTACGAATTTGCTGCCCTTAAGATATTTGACTATGCTTTTAAGATCCAAAGTTCCTCTCCTGATGCTTCTCCACACACATTCATCTCTAAGTTTCAATAAGGGTTCTGAATCAGCCAGGTATTTAAGCAGAGCAAAAATAAATCCCATTGGAAACAAGTACATACTTGTAGAAGTTGTAAAGCTATGATGCTGCTTAGTTTCTAATCACTGCATCTAATAAAAATAAGTCCAACAGCCAAGCACCAAATCCCACAGTGGCATCAGCATCCTAAGTTATGCAATGAAATTATGATTTTAGACGCTGAGAGACTATGGAAGGAGCAGAGAACAGCAAGAAAAGGAAATAACAGAGAATTGCAAGTGCATGGAAAACAGTGTATTTCCTTCTTATTTTGCAGTTTGCAACAGCCTTATGTTAGCTGTTTCCTCTATTTTTTTCATTTCCATTTCCTGTCAACATACAATAAGCACTACTGAGTAATCATATGTATATGGCTCTATATAACCATCTATACCTCTGCATCAAATTGGGGTTTTTTTGACCAACTGCAGAGAGCTGATCCCTTGTGAGATGAGCTAACCAGCTTTCAGATCCAGGCTATGCAGCTTGCATGGGAGAGGCAGGAAACTGGAAGTGTCCATTTCTCTAAACAAGGAACTCTGGACTTGATGTTGTTCTGCTTTTCCATTAATCCTTTTCAGTGGTCCAAGCCTTGCTACTCTGAAGCATGAAAGAGATGGAAAACAGTCCTGGACACACGATGCAGATGCTGCAGCATTGCAGTAAACTGCTGTTCATCCATGAAACTTGAGAACAAGCAGAGGCCACATGATTCGAATAGGCTTTTGCATTATTCATTTCTGGGCCATCCTGAACAAAGCTCTGATAGACAGAGAAGTGGTGACAAACATCTAGACCCTAGGATGGATTTGACCTCTGGAACAGTTTATTCTGTGAGTTTCCCATCAGGTTTTGTGCTTCTCTGCCCTGTGTAGTGGAGCATGGGACAGAAATGCTCGTGACAGGGCTGAGCCAAGGCTCTTGTTTGTGAACTGGATCAAGACTCATTAATTCACACTATCCTGGCTAAACAGTCCATCTTTCCATGCCATTAGCAATGGCAGCATGACAGAGCCTGTTTTTTTCACCACTGTGGACTTTAGACATGACTTTTAGATACAAGCTTAGTCTTCTTGGAGAATATATATTTATTAGGTTATGTAACACAAAGTTAAGTAATTTCTACAGAACCTGGGCAACTTCTTTCTGTCATAAACCAGTGATATGTATCTTTTATCTCAATTAACTGTTGTTATTCCAAGTGAAAGAGATCATGTTGAAAGCTGGAATCTAAAGGGAGAAAGGACCTTAGAGATCCAGATCCAGTTTCACTTATCCTTGCATACATCAGAGGAACTGCACCAAAGATAAGGGAGTGCACTTCATTGCTATCATCAAATCTGCACTGCTTCTCTTTATTCCAACAGGTCCTGATTGAACTGCTCTCCTTCCCAGTGCTTAGATTGGAGCACACAAATAATCCAGCTGGAGCAGACTATTCCCAGGACAAATACAGTTTGCTGGACTGGGGCCAGTTCTTATTATCTTCCAGAGTTAAGCTCACAGTGTTTCAATTCTTACACTTATGCTTGAGTTCTTAAGGTAGGATCATCAGTCATGATCTGTCACTGGTTAGGAGCCTATGTGTTTGACACAGAAACCTCCTTTTTAAACAGAAACAAAAAATAAGGACAAAACCAAAACCACTGAGATTATAGAAAAGGAACAATCAGCAAAATATTTGGGATGAAGAAAGAAACCGAATGAAGCTATCACAAAGCAAACGCACCAGATTTTCATGTATACAGTGCCAAATCATATGTAATTTTATTAACTAAGAGAACTTAACACTTGAGTAAATCTAATGTTTCAACTCAAACCCAATGGGTGCTGTTTAAAAATACTCAGCAATCTTATATGTAGTACTTATACCATAGGTTGTTCATAATGTAATTTAAAATTAATGTATTTTACCCATGTGCTATTCAGCTTTCCCCTCTGATTTTGGACAAGGAATATAGACATTTTGATTTCACAAAACTCTTTCCTATTCCAGCTTTGAAATTGTGAACCACTTTAGCTACCTCAGGATATTTCCATCAATAAAGTTTTGTTAGAAGTTTTGTTATTTGCACATTTTGAGTGTAGTCACTGAGATACAGTGAGATACACTGGATCCCACTGCCAGACCTGAAGCCTTCTTTTTGTGCACAGAATAAGCTGGTTTTCCTGCCAAAAAACTAAGGACAAGGAGTAGGGGTCCTTTCACCGTCTTTAGCCTGCTCAACCCAGCATATTCTTCACAGATACTCCTAAATACAGCTAACAGGGTCAAATTACACCTATAAATCTTTAAAGGTTTTTGGGGCATTTGTTTTCGCAAAAGTGCCTGTTTCCCTTTCCAGGTTTGGTTGTTTGGAACACAATGGAGATTTCTGTTTGTTTATATAATGAGATTACATCTTGCAGCCTTGTTCTGCTAGAACTGCAGACTTAGTACAAATCACAGAAATATGAGGCTGGAAGGATCTTAGAGGCCCCTTCCTTAGGAAAAAGTAAACATGCCAACACCATCACTGACTAACAAAGCTTTGTTCTTAAGGGACTCCATAAAAAGGAACTTCACAGCCTTCAAGGCTGTTTCACTGCTTCTTTCTTCCTATTTTCAGAATAAATCTCCCTCTGATACTTAACCAAAATCTTTGTTTATGCAAACAAAGCTGGCCACTATTTGTGGCATACCCCTCCTGTCACAGAAGCAGAGAAAAACTAATCCCTGTCTTTTTTATAGCTTTGCTAGAAGACAGTTTTCCATGTTCCTCCTCAAATTTCTTTTCCATAAACCCAGTAAATGCAATTCCTTCAATAATTTTTCTTTACCAGGTTTTCTAAGCCTGTGACAGTTTTCATTGCTCATTTCTAAACCCACCTCTGTATCTGAGACTGAGACATGGTCCAGGTATTTTTTTTATTTTTTTCACTGATGTCACCAGAGAGCTTCTTAAATATGTAAGATATGCCAGATAATACCACAAACTGCATCAGAGTTTCTCCAGCAAAGAGAACAAGTACAAATTCAGCAACTTTCTTATAAGTTTTTTGGTATTATTGTAAGTGTCCTAGTACTTTGGTATGTCTAGCGCATTGTCATTGAAATAATGAGACTAAAAATGTCACAAATGTGCACATCACATTACTTTTGTTACGCTAATTCTTGATTTCCTCATTCCCTCAATCTACCTCTTTTCTTCTGTGGTTGTGTCTTGTCTTTGACGCCTCGTGGGCATTTTGTGGGAATGCTTGTCCTTTACTGGATGTGTAAACTGTCACTTATTACATTGAGACTTCACCTTGGTAAGACTGTGGGCTTTAAAATTTGAATTTTTAAAGTAACATAATAATGTATCAGATGACTAAGCACCTAAGAGGATAGATCTCAAGGAGAATAAACCTGGTGTTTTTGAGGGTAAAAGGAAAAATCCAGACTGCAAAGAGCAGAGCAGAGCACTCAGTAAAGCACATCCTTTGCCCTCTAGTGAGAAGTCCAGTGAAGAGAAGCAGCTCATGGAATTGCCTGCATGCTGGCACAAAGAGCTCCATGAAATCACTTGTCAAGCCGGAAGGGGAAGAGGTGAGGTTATGTTCAGTACGCGGATGCAGGCTCCTTAGCAGAAATGGCTTTGCTCTTGGGTTGTCAATTGAACCTCTTTGTTCTGCTCTGACTTATTGAACAATGTGATTCTGTTTCTCTCCATGAATGTGACTCCTTATGGGTTACTGCAGTTTTGTTTATTCTTTATGTAAAACTTAGGGACTGGCCTTTTTTCCTCCCTATCTTCATAGCAGATGAGCTTGTCTGATCTTTCGTAGTTGTGCTGTGCTTCTCCAGTAGAGCAGAGATAGCTGGGTCATGTCTGGATCATTATCATAAAATACAGTCAGGAGGAAAGATAAAGGAAGTCAGGCTGTTGTAAATAGTGCCATACAATGTAGGACAGCTATTTAGGTACTCCTCCCCTCACAGGGGTTCAAGTTTTCATCAGCCTGTTCTCTAGCTTGCCAGCACAAAATCACCAGGTGCTACAGAAATTGCAGGGAAGCCTGAGTTTAACAAGATCTGTGCTTACAAACAGCATCCTGGTGAGATTCAGGGAGGCAAGTGAGCTGTTTAAGAACAGAGATGACAAGTCACTCCACAGTTAGTAGCCTGGCACACTTTTTTGCAGCAAGCCAGCTTTATAGGTCTCCTGTTCATCACTGTTACAGAGGCTGGGAGAGAATGTCAAAAATGCACGATGGAGCTGTGATGGTCTAGGGAGATTATCAGGCCGCTTAGTCCAAAGTGCTTACCCACTTAAATATTTTGCTTCCTCTCAGCCCTTCTTTCTTTCTGTTTCCTGTGATCCTGTGATTCTCCCCCTTCTGCCTGCAGACACACAGCTCTAGCTGTTGCTTGATCTCATTTCTGTGACATTTCAGGCACTCTTCCTGCTGACTTGTTCCATCTGGTTATTACCGTTTGAGTGAAAAGCAGCTCTTGCCTGCATCTCTGCTGAGTCTCTTTGTGTGTGTGGAGTGTTTCGGCTCCTCCTTTCTGAACAAGCAATCTTGAGCAGGTTTATAAATAGGAGCTTTCAAGTTAATGAGAGAGGGTGTGGGGGTGATGAAAAGAGAAACTGCGCTGAAGTCACTTTGGAGGCAGCTCCTAATGCTCCTCAGAATGACAGCTTTGCAGGCACAGCCACAGAAGGACATTTGGAGAAGGGATGGTAAAGCACTGAAAGAGGGAAAGAGGTTCAAGTCTTGGCTCTGCCACAGGTTTTATTTCAACTTGGGAAAAGTCATACCTCCTCTCAGTTCTCCATGGGCTGAATCCTCTTCCTGCTTCCCTCTCAGCAAATCTACTGTAATGGCTGTGGAGCAAAAATGGTCTATTCCTATGCATTTACTTATAGATCAGTTAAACAAGACTTGTCTATTGCTGGGATTTCAGTATCGTCAGGATAATGCAGACTTCTGGTTAGAGGCAGTGCCCTGGCTCATACACATGGCATCCTCTGGCTGGGGCACAGCATGCACTTTGCACTTTATAACTTTTTCTCCCCTGTTCATTTTTATTATCCCCTCTTAGGACTGGTAAATAAAACAACAGAAGTCTGCTGGAACTAAAATCTTTGTACTGACTTCCACCCCACTTTCCACAAGGATAAATTATTTTCCTTATCTGTACTATGAAGACAAAACACAGCCAGGGTGACCTAATTCATACAGCTGGCATGTGGGTCAGCAGCTTCATGATCAGACAGCATTCTGCATGGACCGCATGGTTTGTGAATCCCAAGTGCCAGTTTATTTGGAGTCCAAACTAAAAAGCAGGGACCTACACCAAAATGACAGCAGAGCAGTGGCTATGAGGCAGTCTCTAATGCCTTATGAGAATGTGTCACAAAAAAGAGGTGGGGATGCTTGAGCTGGACACACTGGAGGCAGTATCAGACCTGAACACCACATCCAGCTCCTGAGAAGCTTTGCAGGAGTTAAAAGGTTATTAGACAAATACTCTCCACTTGCAACTCTTTGGACTCAATGTGACACCTGCATTGCTTAACAGAAATATGGAGGTGACACAAGGTCAGATGTAGACTAAAAACTGCGTACAAATACAGTGGGTCATGGATGATTGTCTGGAACTGTGCCTGACTGCCTCCAAATATGAAGGTTCTGCTGTAAATCACAGGAAGCTCTGTCTTTGTCTGCCGTGGAAATAATCCAAATTCATTCTAGTGCAGGAGAGCCAGAATGCAGTAATGCTTGAAATACTCTCTGTACATACAAAAGAAGTGATGCTCCTTCATGCATTACTTGTGTACCTCACACAGACTAAATCTCAAGCACACTGTTCTCTTCAGCCACCAAATTAAGACTCATTCCTTGGAGAGATGATAGAAAGAAGTCCTTTCCCCCTCATATTTTCTTCTTCAGAAACTCCTTTCTGAAGAGGTTCAGAAATTTTCATTTCCAATCATGGAAATCTTTTAAGATCCTCATATACTTTCTCTCCATCTGAGAGAAATCTTTGTTTAGTCCACAGTTAAAACTGATCACTAAAAACAAACTGTGTTTTCCAAACACCTAGCTGCAAGAACTGGCTGTTCAGGAAAGCAGCAAGAACCTCTTAAAACATTCTGGCAATGTGAGATATGAAGCATTAGTGGCAGGTTTTCAGGAACCTGTTCAGTATTTTGATGCATATCCAATCAGAAAGAGATCAGCCTTCATTTCCCTATCCCATCTTAGAAAATCAATATCTAGTTTCTATGCATCAGGGCTAAAGGCATGTTTAGTAGGAAGATGCGATTTTTCTCCTCCTTCTGGATATTCACTTTTCCATATAACTTTTGGAAAAATTTTTTTGGCTCTTACAGACAGCTTGATCAGCCCAGTAGCTTACTGAGGAGGTGTTAGATGTGCTAATGATGTCCTACCAGCAGGTTGCGTTCAGACAGCAGTTTGGAAGGAGAATGAAAATGTTAGTCCTTGTATTTTATTAGGTGAATGTGATGTTCCTCTGAAGCCTGTTGGCAAAGTTAAAAGGTTGATGGCATCTTTAACAAGAAGGCTAAACTGCAGCCAGCTCACGCAGTTTAACTGGAGACATACTGAACTTCTCAATGAAGTATTACACTCCTGCTGCCTCCTGTAATACAGGAGAAACAGGTTTTCTACACACCGAAAAGGAAATTTGTTCTGGTGGTACTGGGACATGGAAAAAAAAGTCTCCAGTGCTGTTCCTACTGTCATCACTCTAGGAAATCCACTTCTGTTAACATCCCAGGAACAAATCTCTCTGTCGTAACACAGTATGTCAGAAAAAGTCTTTTTCAGAACTTCTCCCATCCAAAAAATATATTTCATTACTCGCCTTTTTCAGAAGCCAGTTGTCTATCCAAAATTGCTTCTATGGCTCTAAAAAATTGAGCTGAGTGCTCATCTCTCTGCAACCACACTTTCTGCTTTGCAGAGCATGATGTGCAACTGTAGGTACTGCTTGCTTCCCAGTTTCCTGACTGCCAGATCACTGCTTTATCCACAAGAACATGTTGTCTAAAAACAAACAAATGGAACTGGACTAAACTTCACACCTACTACTGTACTACTTGCAGCCAGGAAAAAATGTCTTAATTTCACCAGGGAATCTGTTTACTGATCCAGCACTGTGGTTTTCAACCCACGCAATGTGAGATCCCAGGGGTCTGTGAATTATTTTTAAGGAGTCCATGCATAAAGACCAAGAAAAGAAATCCTACTCTCTCCACAGGAACCCACAATTCTGCTGGAATTTTTAGTGGCTGGCAAATTGGAAAGATGTTGAAAACCATTTGTCTGGTGTAACAAGACATGTTCCCTCAGGCATAAAATTTTGGGGAACTGCTGAGGATCTGCCAAGTTGCAACAGTTGCAGTGCCTAGTTTTAGCACCTGTCTGTGAGAGCAGCATTTGTGGCACATCTAGGGGTACACTGAGCATGTAGCAGGTGTTTCTTATGTCATGCCTGATGGAATGAGAGACATCCCATATAAACGGCAAGCTTTCCTTGGGGTCATTTAAGCCAGTGTCAGAATCATAAAATACTGGAACTATAGAATACCAGGTTGGAAGTGTCTGTAAGGACCATGTGGTCTAACCTTTCTTGCCAAAAACACAGTCTAGACAAGACAGGTGAGCACAAATGGACAAATCTTAAAGGTGTCCAATACTGGAGAATCCACCACTTCCCTCAAGAGACTATCCCGATGGCTGATTGACTTAATTGTGAAAAATTTTCCTCTTGTGTCTAACTGGAATCTCCCCAGAAGTAACATGGATCCATTACCCCCTTTCTTTTCCATGTCATTTAGAGCAAAAAAGGGAGTCTGTAGCTTCTTTGCAGCCACCCTTTAAATACTGGATAAACACAGTCATAACGTCTACCTTAAGCCTTCTCTTCTCAAGACTGAGAAAAACCACTTCTCTCAGCCTTTGCTCGTAGGACAGGCTTCCCACACCATTGCTCAACTTTGTGACCCTGCTCTGGGCCCTCTCTAACTTGTCCACATCTTTTCTGTGTAGCAGGGACCAAAATTGAACACAATGTTGTGAACACTGTGTGAACAGGGCCTGGCAAGAGCTGAGTAGAGTGGGGAGTGACTTCTTTATGTCTGCTTGTGATGCTCTTGTTGGTGCAGCCCAGCATCCTGTTGGGCTGCTGTGAGTGAAGAGTGTGCTGCTGTGGTGCATTAAGTTGTTCCCCATCAGGACCTCCAGGTCCTTTTCCACCAAGCTGCTCCCCAGTTGGGTAGGTCCCAGCCTGAGCTGCACTCCAGGATTATGTTTTCCCATACCTTTGTTGTCTTTGTTGAATTTCATAAGGCTTTTGTTAGCTGAGCCTATTTTTCCAGGCTATCCAGGTCTTCCTGCAGGGTAGCACTCCTTTCCAAAGTGTCCACTTTTCCATTCAGTTTGGTATCTCTGACAAACTTCATCAAGGTATGCTTGATCCCATTATGCAGATCTCTTACTGCGATATTAAACAGCCCTGGGTCTAGCACTGATCCCTGGGGGACCCCACTTGTGACAGGCTGCCAGTTGAAAAGGAGCTATTTATTACCACACCCTGGCTGCTGCCTGTCTGCCATCTCCCACACTCCTGCCCAGGCCCCTTGTCCAGAGCAGATAACATCAGTTCCCCTGGGAGGATGCAGTAACTAAAGGAGAGGATGCTCTAGGAGAACACAGTATATTAAATCACATGAAAAGTCCCATGTGCAAAAAACTGCTCATTGCAGACTCTTCTGACCCTTTCAGCTCCCCATAAAGCAATCAAGCCTTCTTACAGGGTGTGCACAAGCCATTCACAACCAAGACCCAAACATTTGTATTATGGAAAACATGAGGTAAAGTTGCCCTGTCTTGCAAGGGCATACACTGACAGCAGCAACATTCTGTCTAACAGAATGGAAAAACAGAATTTTCCATTTTGCAAACTATCTAATAATCAAAAGGTCAGCAATGAGAAGGAGGAAAAGCTCTCTCAGCCACTTGAGTGCTCTACCTGTGTGTCAATTGCATATTTGAAAAACTATACTTTATGGAAAACATCAAAGTTCTGTATGAAACCCACACAGAAAAATAAAAATGTTGCCAAATAAAATGTGTTTTTTACTCTTCTCCAGGTTACTACCCCAAAAATCCTTGTGGGATCAGTTCTCTAACTTGGATTTTTTTCCTTCCCTTCACAAGTATGCTTTGGTATGGTGCTGGGTGTTCACTTTGTACCTTTGACAAAGGAATCTTCCCCCCACACCTGAAATCTTTGCCCCATGCACATATAACCTCTGGCCCTTTTCACCACGGCCCTTTGCCCTGGCAGGGCAGAAAACTGAATATGAAAAAGGACTTAGAATCCAGGGAGCTCTGCAGAGGAAGAGCTTTTCTTTTGTTAGGATAATGCTGCTATTGGCACACAGTTCTTTGAGTAATAGAGTTAAAAATTAGTTGATTATAGATACTCATGCTCTGTAATAGACTTCTTGAATGGTTTTCATGGGCTGTTTGTGCCTGCTGTGCCTAGTAGCAACCTAAAATCCTATTAAGTGCCTGTATTTTGTCATCATGATATGACCTTAAAAAAATTCTTGTCTTGCCTGTAAAGCAAGACCTATTTCAAAATTGATACACATCAAGACAGAACTGCCTCAAGAGGGACTGTTTATTCTTTCTTTTCCATTAGTTATCTGTCATAGTTTCTGAAGACTCATGAAAAGATCCAAACTATGCTAAATACCACAACTGATGATAACACACAGCTCCTGATATGTGCTCTCAGTAGTCTGCAAGTATCTGTTTGGAGCATATTGCTTTTGTTTTTTAGATGCATTCCCAAGGTCACAAGAATCTTCACGCCCTTTACTAGTGGGTGCTAAATGGCAGGTAAAGGATGTTGCAGCTAATGTGAACATGGACTTAATTTCTTTTAAGAAGTCACACTGATCTCTGAAATGGAGGTGATGAATCTCAAAATATTTAAAGAAATATCCACCACTTGAAGAATAAACATAAAAAGCTCATTGCATTCAAGGAATAGATATGTGCATATAACTTTTTTCAGTGTGTTACACATTAAATTTTGGACTGAATGGTCTAAAAGTCCTTTTCAACCTAAACAATTCTATGATTCAATAACTTCAGCACCAGTGCCTGGAAACCAAATCTAAGCATTCAGGTTTGATGTCAGCAAGGAAATTTGCACAAGAGCCTCTCTTGGGCCCCAGCCTTGCAAAGGACCAAGTCACAGTTCCAGCCAAATACTTGTATGGGGGAAGCACAGGTAGGAAGCTGTGTCTTCATGGAATTCTACTTGTATTAAGCAACTGCAATTTCTGCTTTCACTGCAGAGCACCAGCTGAAACCATCTTCCCTTGCTGTCTTGCAGCATGTGCTGTTTGCTACCCCAGCCAGAGACTGCACACTGGTATCGGCAAAGGTACTGTAAAAGGCCACGTGGGATCTGGATCCTTGTTTATAAAGTTTTATGCTATGGCTCTGCTTAACTTCAGGACTTTTCCTTCAGTTCCCTTCCCCTCTGTTGTCCACAGGCAGCAGCTGTCTCCTTTACCTTTTTCACTAACATCTCCTATTTCTCCATGGAGCTCTATTCAGCCAAACTCAGTGCAATCCTCATCTATAACAATGAGCACTTAATGTGATTTTATTACCCATTTGCAGGTACCCTGGATCAAGAAGGTACCATGTTTATAATGTACTGGAATGGAGTTGACAAAGCATCCTTAATTTTTCTCTTCCAAGCATCCCTGTTTATATTTTTCACTCTAGTGAGCTTTTCCTTTCATCTAGCCCTTGTGTTACCATAACCACTGGAGTTAATCTTCTCTCTGCTATTACAGCAACTTGCCCTTCCACTGTCTTGAACTTCATCTGGGAAGCCCAGGCACCAAGTTGTTTTCAGGGACAGATTTTGCAGAGCTGAGTGGCAGTTACACCCCATTCAGAAGTGGGTGGATGTACCTGCTTTTCATCTTCTGTCCTTCACTGCTGAACATCTAAGTACAAACTTAAACTGAGGTGAGCTCAAGGTATCATAGAACCATCTAGGTTGGAAAAGACCCTTAATATCAAGTCCAACTGAGCACATCTGTCTGTAAATTGCAGCAGCTCAAGGGCAGAAATTGGAAAACATCAATCAGAGGTGTAGACCCTTCCCTCTGCTCCCACCCCTTTTTAGATGTCTTGCTCCAATTCATAGCTGTGCTCTGTGAGGTCTTTCTGTGGCCTGTGGCTTTGGGCATTTGCCCTGCTTGCTTACTCTCCTTTCAACAGGCTCCAGCTTCCTCCTTTGCTGTAATGTCACTCTTCCTTGATTCATACCTTGTCATAAACAGTAGGAGATAAAGTTGTGCCAAAGGGGACACTGTGTGCATTGTGCTGTGCAAACATGAAGCTGTGGATAATGCGGTTTTCCTTTTAAAAAAACTCTCCCTTGGCTCTGAATGGGAGCTTTTTTCACTATGACGTGGTAGCACAATGAATTCCCTGCACTGAGACGTTCCTCACAGCCTTGAGACAAGGCACAAAGGGAGTGCAAATAAATGAACAATACGGTGGAAGAAACAATGAGCAAAATGAAAGCTAGCAAGCAAAACGGGGAAAAAAATAGGCAGGCTGCCATGTTTAAAGCTGTGCCACACTAAACAAATACCATGTAAAATGATGCAGAACTTCTGCAGAACAGGGCTGGCATTTCTATGGAAATGGAGAGTTCAATCTGAAGAGTATGTTGACTGCAGGAGCAAGGTCAGAGCTGGCAATTAAAGGACAAGTTTCACATTGGCCTATTGCATCCCATCCCATGGGATCCCACCAGGGTGTTAGAAGGACTTTTCCTGCTCCTGAAACACAGCTATATATGGGGTAACAGGTTAGCAATGTACAGCAGCAGCACACAAGAAAAAAAGATAGTTTTGCTGTTGCATGGGTTGTCCTTTCTTTTGTTCCCCCAATTCCAAAAGCTCCTCTAAAAATAAATATTCCTCACACCCACCAGTAACTGTACAAGGCTGACTGACTCCCTTTAGAGAGCAATGGGGAGTCTTCTGCCCCAGGGTCATAGGGGCTTGCATGGAAAAGAGAAGAAAAGGAAAAGATAAAACATGTACTGCAAAGAGCTGGGTGCATGGGCTATTGTATTGAAGGCTGGCAGAAAAAGACATAGAATCACACTAGCAAGCTCAAAGCTGTACTCACAATGTCATCCATTTCTGCAATTTTAAATTTCTTCTTGAATAGCAGTTTGCCCCTCATTCTTCTTTCTGATCCTCTCAGACCAGCCTCCCTCTACAACTCATTTTCACTTCTTGTCTCTCTTTTTTCCTTGTTTTCCCCTCACTCCTTCTAGTCATCAAAGCAGCTCCCTCCTCACTGAGCTCCCATATAAAATTGCCCCAAAAACCAGCGCCAGTGTCACTGAAGAGGAATGTCTGCTGAACGCTGAAGAGTCCTATGCAGATGACAGCCTTTCCCACAACATCAGAGCTGTCTTTGGAGACTTTAGAGGCTTTTTAAACACAGACATTCTACCCTGGTGTCATGTACAAAACATTTAATGCAACAGGTTCTGGATCTCAGTGTTTTGTAAGCTAGAGCTCTTGGTAGGAACCATCTACCCAGGATAATGTACTGTGTGCTACATGGTCAGCTGTGCCACACCTGCTTAACTTGGCTTAAAAAGCCTTGGTTTTCTTCACCTTTAATCATGTACTTATGCTCCTGCACCTCACTCTTGCTTGAACTGAACCTGGTGTTTGACCACCTGGATGTTGAATTAGCTCAGGATAAAAAAGAACTGTCTCCTCAAACGTCTGTCTGACATACAGCATAAATGTTTGTACCAGCATCAATGGGACAACTGAGCTAGGAGAGAATGACAAACACCAGCTATGGTGAAATGGGAAAATGATAAGATTTCAGCTGGTTACTGCAAATCATAGCCTTACTACACTCAGCAGTTGCAGACTTCTGGACAAAAATAGCTCAGCCAACTGCATCCTTAACAGGGTCAAAAACTCAACCCATAACTATGAGTCCTGCATCTAACTACCTTCCTGCAATTAGACAACAGAAATGTATCTGCCAAATAACAACCCCTCCCTCCTTCTTCTCAAAACATATGATTCTTACATGACTATCCATGACTTGCAATTACTCTTGTTTATTGCTGTCTGCCTGGAAAATCTTGCAGAGTAACAGCAGAGATGTCTGCTCTTTATGGACATTGCTTTGCAAGGTAACTGTGAGGATCTCAAAACCCTTCACAAACATCCTTCAGTGATGACTCACATCACCTTCTCTCATTTTTGTTTAATGCTAAAACGGAGGCCACAGTGTGTCAGTATAAAGAATGTGATGGCAGCAAAGCCTTCAGCAACTGCTGTTTCTACCTCATCCTCATGCTTCCTTTTTGCACAGCCACCTCCAAGCCAGCTGAGCCTTAAAACAGTGTGTTACTTTATAAACTTGGTGGTGTAGCTTCCAACTGAAAGACAAATAAACCAAACACAGTGTTTTTTGTTATTCTTGCATTGCTTTATAATCTCAATAGTGGCCAGAGGGACAATTCTGCTTGGAAAATATTGACTAATGGTGAGCATAGTGGTAACATGTGTCAGTGTCAGAGGAGCAGGAATGAGCTATGGAGGAAGGAGAAAGCAAAAGACAGGAAAGAAGTGAAGTAGCAACACCTAAAGCTTGAATTACCAAAGACTCTGTGTCATCAAGCCACCCTCCCAGGCACAGAGAAACTAACTTGTCCACAGGAAAAGAGTGAGTTATTGGCAGAGAGTAAAATTTTAAGGTATCTTGACTCCTGCTTATCTCCTGTCTCAACTCCAGGCATGGTTCTGTCCTGCTTGTGTGAAATCACAATGAGAAACTAACTAGTAGAAATCCAGCTGGTGGTTGTCCCACCTAAGCATATTATCAATAGTTGGTAGCTCATCAAAGTTTCTATTCTGGTCCCAAAAGAGAAGAGAAACCATGACATTCAAAAGCTTGAGCCAGGCCTTGTTTTTAAGGGTGGCATGCACACTCATACATACACACAGAGGTGATCCACCTCTGCCTTCTTCCCTTCCTTTTTTTCTCTTTGCCTCTGCTACCACATGAAAATTGCACTAGCTAGGTTTAAAATAGATCTTACAAAGAAATGTTTAAGCAATTTCCAAAGACTACTTTTAAAACTGTGCAAAGGTCTGGGTAATCACCTCTTAATTTTCAGAGGGCTCTTTCAGTTGAGGAAATCTCAGATGTGTGACTTAACTGGTACAGGGGAAATGGTGAAAATGGGGGGATGGATGCTCAGCTTTCTGTGAGTAGAGCCTATGTGTATAAAGTTGATGGAATCATTTTCAGTCCCAGGATATTCCACATTCTCTCCCTGCAAGCAAGCACAGAGCACCCTCCATGTAGGAGCTGTTTGGGCAGTAGGGTGCATAGGAGCAGCAGGGGTACTTCCCGTCCCATCCACAACTTGGTGTGGCACATTTCTCCCTGTTGTGCTTCCAGAGGAACAGACACATCCTCCAGCCTTCTATGGGGTTCAAACAAGACTTCCACACATACTTTGTGTATCAGAAAATGGAAAGAGAGTAGAAGACTACGTTTTAAAGCTTTGCAACTCATATTCAACAGCAGGGTGTAGCAATTTTCTAAGCAATTCTGCACAAGCCTGTGATAGAGTTAAACCATTTCCTGGGTTTTACTCTGCAAGTTAGCTTGGCTTCCCCACTTTATTGCTGTGCTTGCTGAGTTTAATATTCATTCTAACCTTTGGATTACAGAAGGCACAGCAGTCTCCAAGTCAATGCCCTTAATGGGCCAGCAGCTTTCTGAGGACAACTACTCCTGAACATCAACCACTTTCCCAACATATGATACTCTTTTTGCTTCTACCAGCCAGTTCCTTTCTGTTTATCACCTTCTTCTGGCTGATGCCCACAGTCCCTCACTCCTGTAGATGCACTGCATTGGCTCCCAGCTGTGTACAGCTGGCAGGAATCCAGGGTCCAGACAAAACGGTGGCTATACTCCATCACATTCTCTGGATTAGAGTTGATGCTGGTCTCCTGCTAGGGACAAAATATAAGCTGCTCACTTTTCATGTGTTTTTCTGCCGCTATTGAAACACAGCTACAACTTCCACGCCAAGGGTATCTGAGGCACCAGCCTCCTGGCCACATTTCCAACTTTTCCTACTTTGCCACCCCCCTCAACATGTCTAACTTGAAGCATATGTTGCAGGTTTTTGTTGTGCTGGAAGAAAGTAGGCTTCGCTGCAACACAGATAAAAATGCTCCCCTTGCTCTCCTGGATGGATGTAGGCACATGGGTAGTTTCCCAGCCAGCACAGCCTCAACATTCTGCAGACAAAAACTAGAGATGCTGTTGCAAACATTATGTGCTGTTGTGAAAGAGAGAACTCTCCACTAATGAAGTGAATATTTACCCTCAATGACAGTTTAGGGGGATGTTTATTGTCTTTTCATCTGCTTTTTGTGAGACTCCATCATGTTAGTGCTAGATCTGACACGTTTGCAATAGCCCACCCTGCAGAGGAGGGCAGCTGGAGATGGAAACAAAGATGCCCAATCCAATCACGTAGACTGCTATCATTTGAATTAAAAGAGCAATCCTGTTACAAGAGAGTGCTGGTTAGATCTTTCCTTCTCAAAGCAAACAAAAATAGGCAGGGATGTAGCAGAGAGAGAAGAAGTAGTGCAATGCAAACATAAAGAGAAATAATTGAGACCATACATAAACGGATGCAGGGCTGGCTCTAGGAATTCATGAAACCACTAACTTCCCAGAGCAGGAAGCCAAAGCACATGAGCCAGCTATGACCCAGCTGCTCATTTTGCCTATTCCAGGGTGCTGAAGAGTCAGCACACTGTCTTCTGCTGCCTCCACCTCTGGGTGACTGGGGACAGAGTATACAGACAGCTGCTATTTCCAACATCAGGGCTAACAGCATGATCTGTCCTCACTCCTCTGATCTCTACACAGGTCACCATCACTGCTCTTCCATCTGTACCCTGCCCCTTCCTTCTCTCTTCTGTCATAGGAGCAGATCTCAGAAGCATAGATCAAAGGAGGTGTGTTGGTGGATGAGAAGGTGGACATGACCCAGCAACACATGCTGACAGCCCAAAAATGCAAAACATATTCTGGGCTGCATCCAAAGCAGCGTGGCCAGCAGGGCAAGGGAGGGGATTCTGCCCCTCTGCTCTGCTTTGGTGAGATCCCTCCTGCAGTCCTGCATCCAGATCTGGGTCCCCAGGATAAGAAGGACATGGACCTGCTTGAGGATGTCCAGAGCAGGCTACAAAGATGATCTGAGGGCTGGAGCACCTCTCTTATAAAGACAGACTGAGAGAGCTGGAGTTTAGCCTGGAGAAGAGAAGGCTCCAGGGAGGCCTTAGAGCCCCTGCCAGTACCTGAAGGGAATCTACAATAGAGCTGGAGAGGGACATTTCACAAAGGCATGTAGTGATAGGAAAAGAGAGAATGGCATTAAGCTGACAGAGAGTAGGTTTAGATTAGGTGTTAAGAAGAAATTCTTTACTGTGAGGGTGGTAAAATGCTGGAAGAGGTTGTCCAGAGAAGCTGTGGCTGCCTCATCCCTGCAAGTGTCCAAGGGCAGGTTGGATGGAACTTTGAGCAACCTGGTCTACTCCTCCTCACCATGGCAAGGGTATTAGAACTTGATGGTGCCTTATAACAACATCATTTTATGATTTTATCTCAGTATCTACTCCTCTTAGGGCAGATAAATTCACTTCTGCTGTGTTGCTGAAAAACCTGACATTGCACAGGAGAGGTGCTGCATTTATTTAAAAGTCTGCTCTATTTGCAGTGTGAAGGCTTTTGGTCTTATCAAGGGCAAGCTCCCATTTAAAAAGCAGGTTATCTGCTCTAGCTCCTAATGGGACCACAGCCCCTGGTTAGAGACATGGTGAGCAGCCTCACAGCAAGGAAGGTTACTTGTTCTTTCCTGGCAGAGGCACAAAAGCAAGGCTCACTTCCAAGAGCTCTCTAACAAACCAGCTCAGTGTTTGTCCCAGGTTGGCCTCAACACCTGGCACCTGGCACAGCACACGGCTGAATTACATTCTGGTGAAAGTCACACTGAAGTTCATGTGCAAAACTGGCTTCTAACACAGCTGTGTTATTAATTTGTTGAATGATAGAGAGAATTGCTAGGGATACAGGAGATTCAGGTAATAAAGGAAGCAGTATGTTTTAAAACTTTAAATAAAATACTGATAGGAGATTTCAATAACTTCCAGTAGGAACCCATCACAAAAGAAGCTCTGTTTACAGCAGCTCCTCAATGCCAAAACATTTAGTCTTATTATTGTAGATGCTTAAGCAATCATGTCTTAGACTGCTTTGTTTCATAGCAGAAATAATCGCTAAAGATTATAAAGTGAGCAGTAGCAAAAGTTCTACAAAAGAAGACACAAAAGCACACTGTTGAAGAGTTCTAGACAAAATATCCAAATATTGCAAGGAAAATGCTCACAAGTGTAGATTTATGATCATATGACACACAAAAAGAACATCACCAAAGGGACAAAATCATTTACTCGTGGATAGGAAACTCCAGGATTAAAACTGCCAATGAAACCTTAGTGCCCTGCTGGTGGTAAGATGCTGTGATATGAACTCCAGCTTCAGGATCACAAACTGTTTTTTCTGAGGAGCCCACACCATACTCTGCAAAGGCAAGGGATGAACATGAACGCTGATGCTGCAGCCATTGATAGGTGGCCTGCACACTTCTGGGTCATGGCAGAACAGATCTCATCTGGATCAGATGCAAACATACAATCACATTTTAATAATCCTTTCAGCCAAAGCTCACAGGATTTAGTGCTCTTAGGAGCCACTAAATTCATACAGAGGACTTACACCAGCTGTGGAAGGACATATCACACTTGACTCATCATGAAGTCAGTGAAGTGCAGACAGACTGTGCATGATATACAATCTGCCAGAACAGAGTGTCCCTTCACTTCTTTAAAAAGCATTTGACACAGCAGAATAAGTATGCACCATTTCAGCACTGAGCATTGTGCAGCCATAGTGTGTTCGCCCTGGTCTTAGAATTGGACTTATACAGTCATGGATCGAATAAACAAACACGCTGATCCTTACTGTCCTCATTCCATATGGGTCTCTGCACCTTGTATCCTGCCCACAAGCTGAATCTTGCACTGAATGCACAACTGCTATTTTCCCTGGACATATTTCTCCTCAGTGCTCTCAGCACAGTATCACACTGCAGGTCTCCATGGCATGATGAAGTGCTAGGCCAACTTACTGGGACCAGCTCTTAGAAATCACAAGTTCAAACTCTCTCTGTCTGGCAGGTCTAAGATACAAAAATAATTCTTTTTTTTTCAGAGTTCTTCCTCACTCAATAAAAGTGGTCAATAAATGCAATTTGTAATCTTCCATAAAATGGAATTCCTGAAGAAAAGAACTGTAGTCCATTATAGCTTCATTTATCTATTTAGCTGGCACAAAACATCTGCCAGTAATACTTGTCCCTCTGAGGTATCAGCAGTATCTCACAGCTGTATCAACCTGTGCACCCAAGAGGAAGTGAAACCAATTGATAGCACGTGGATGACTGGATTTTACTGCTGATTTCTGCTTAGTTTCTCTGCAGCTGAGAGCATTAAAATGGGGGATAGATAAACATTAGCTTTTGCTTCTTTTAATGTGGTTTGTTGTGTAGATCTTCCACAGCTCCCCGTGGGACTAGTCCCTGGCATTCGGGTCACTCTCTTCTCCCTACCTCCCCATTAACCTGGTGACAAGTGTCTGCAAATAACGGTGGATATACCTCCAAAATTTATCCATGAGGCTCAGAGAGAAGTCCTGCCTGATGTCCGCAGGGAGAGAAGTAAAGGAATTCAAGGGCTATTTTGAGAATTATTAAGTAGCCTTGTTAGAAAGGAGATTAGCTTCATGAAAATCACAGCTGGTGTCTCTTTTTCAATTTTCAAATTAGATTTAAATTGACTGTAAGTTCAATAGCTCTGAGGGCAGAATAAACTCACTACACTGGAAAATGTTCAATTTTGCTCAGCTTCAAGAGATGAGGGGTATCATCCTGTCCTTGGAAATGAGAAGCAGAAGTTCAACCAGAGAGGTCATCTAGTTTTAGGTGCAGACACAGACAAAAAGTACCCTCCTGACCTATAAGTCTTCTGTATTTATATTTAGCAAATCACTTCATGCCTCTTTCATTCTTTGAACAGGAATAACCCTTAAAAAAACCCTTTAGTCACCTTTTCAATCTCCTCCTGAGGACAAGCTAAGAACAAGCCTGCCCTTTTGTCTTAGTCCAAGTTTCAATTAGAAAACTCTTTTGATGCTGAGATCACTTTCTTTGCCTTGGAGAATTATTACAGCATCCACACTTTCATCCGAGGGGTGAATAATTTATATTCATGTCCCCTAGAATTTGTTCCAGCATTGAGATAAATCCTTGCATCTCCTCTTAGACTTCCCTGACCTCCAGACCTAGTTTGGCTTCCCTTACTTTTTTCATTCCAGCCCCTTAGATTGATTCTTTTTCTCCCTTTTTTCTCTTGGTGGCAAGAGAAGTAGTTTGGGAAACCACCAACCTTGAACCAGCACATTGATTGGACACTTTCTCCAGGCTCTTGTGTGAAAGAAAGTATAAAGCCCAAGCGCTGTGCTGAGCTCATCACTGCCTTCACAGTTTTATAAAGACAGGCTGATGTCATAAAGCAAGTGAAGGCTCTGGTATGGTTCTGGTATTATTCTTTGACAGTGGTCTTACTCATTCACCTTTTGATGGAAACCCTTCATTTACTTAATCTCTATTGTCTCAAATAACAGCAGAAAAACTTTTTCTGGGCTTTGCATTTTCATGTTTCACAGTAATTGCACAGGTATTTTTTCTCTGGGTTCTCTGGAGAGCATGCTTTTCATTTTTGTTCTGCAATTCCAGGTACAGTTTTATGTGTGCCTTTGTTTGTTCCTACTTGACTTCCCATGATTAGGGATATTGTGGGGGCAATTAGGAACCAGCAGAAAAGGGTAGTTTAAATTTCTGGTCTCTCTCACACATTAGCTGTTTAGGAAAGTTGGAGCCTTTGAGGCCACAAATATGCTCTGTTGTTTTTGTAAGCTGTTCTATGATTTCTTGCAAAATTTATAGATGCAGTTAGATTGTTCCTGCATTTTTTTCCAGACTTGACTGCCAGTAAACCTGGATATGCTACCCAGAGCTCCTGACAATAAAGGAAGGCTATACAGAACGATTAACATTTGAGATTTAAAGAATTAATATTTTGGGGTTTTTTTTCCTGAATTCTGATCTAGTGCAAAGAGTCCAATTTCTGCATGTGCTTTTATCCTGGAGATTTTATGTAGGTGTGTTGATGAGCTTGTTAGGAGAGTGAAGGCCTCCTCTGCTAAAGTCCAGTGATTTACAGAAAGTCTGGAACTTAGGAAAGGCAGGTTGAACTCCCTGACTTGCTGAAATCTTCAATGTGTTCTTGGATAGTCTACTTTATCCTCCTGTCATACAGTTTCTAATGAGTCACATGGGTGCAATAACAGTCTCTTTCCTCACAAGGCAAGCTTGGTTAGCTATTTGTAATATAAAGTAGTTAAGTGATGATGGTGCCAAAGGACTTGGAATGACTGGTGAAAGGGGAAGAGGAGAATGGTCTGAGTCTCATCCTAAAATGACAGAAATGAGGCAGAGCCCAAAGCCCAAATCATCTATGCCTGTGATTAATGTGCCTATGCCCAATATACTCTAAAAACTAAATTAAGAGCTTCAGGAACACAATGGCACATTCATATTTCTTGCTGTTCATCTGTATTTCTTATCATCTTCAGGGTTTCTGTGGTATTTTATAAAAATTAGGAACACATCAACATTACCTCTTCAGCAGAAATACAAACAGACCCTTTCTTTTCACAGTTAGAGCTGATGGCAGTAATAAAAGGGATTTTTCTGTAACTGCCCCAGGTGAAAATATTGCTGTAGTGTTTTTGTCCGCTCTCTCCTGTGTTTGTAAAGATCTTTACTAAAGAGACAGTACTACTGTTATTGCTAATGAAATATTCCTAGCAGTGTGCCAAGCATGTTAAACCTCTTCCAGACAGAAATATTCACTCAGCAAGGTCCTTTCTTACATTTCCAGCTTAATCAATGGCAGAGCCATCTCTCCTTGGAGGAGAGACTGCCAATGAGTAAATAAATTCTTGGAATGAGTGGGGAGTTTTTATATGAAGATGAAGCCAATCATCTGGCTGCAGACCCCTTCAATACTAGAGAAGAACCACAGGGCTGCAATCCTCCTCTGTAGCTTGAGTTCCAGAAAGCTTTTCAGCACAACTGTGTATAATGATAATATGTATGATGATCATGGTATGATATGAATTTAATGCAATTTAATAGGAACCAATTTGTGCAGGATAAAGCTAGGCAGTGCAGTGATTAGCAAAGCTAACATTCTCCAACACACAGACAGAGCTGTACTCACTGTCACCAGCTTTGGGACCCTCTGTGTTCTTTGCCCAGTCCAGGTCTTTACTGCCTTATCCCTTCTCTGTGCCCTGGGTCTCTTCTGGATACAATGGACAGCCATCTGCCTTTGCCTCCTACATGAATGCTTCCAGGCAGACTGCTGGCCTGCTGGATTTTTGAGGTTCAGCCTTATTTCATGGGAACAGCGAATTCCCTCCCCAAGGGGAAAGGAGAGGAACTGGTGTCTTACTACGTCACAGTAAAAATAGTTGTGGTAAACCTCTGAAATTTTGTCAACTGCTCTTCTCCAAGTGGGAGAGGGCAATGCAAACAGTCACTTCAATGAGCAGATGAGAAGCACTACTTAAGAGGTAGGAACTGTCTCAATGATCTACTCCTAGAGAGCAATGCTAAGACAGCAGCGAAAACTCCAAAATAAATAACATGCCAAAAACCACTGAAATATCGCGTCAGATTTTCACCTTTTAGTTCCAGAGTTAATTCTTAATTTCTAAGGAAGTTCATATTTTCCCTGAACCTCAGTGCCAAAAAGCATCTATGTTTATGTGTGATAGTCCTCTATTTGAAAAAAAAAACTAGAGGAAAAAAAAAGCCTGAAAATTATGATTGCTTCAATATGTTGAACATTCATCAGAGCTGAACTGTATGTCTTGACATGTCCTGACCATTCACTGCTTTAACTGGGATCCCTCAACTCAACCCCCATGAACTGGCACAACTGTAAGTTAAACTAAACCCCTTAAAACTAATTAGTACTAAAAGTTAAGCAAAAAAGTATCAGAGATTCTGTATTACAGCCACTTTAGCACTGCAACTTTTTCAAACACAAACATTTCCAGTTTCATGATTCCCTGCAAATTTTTTGAAGGTGTGCACAAGTGAAGATTTCCATTGTGATCTTTTGTGAATGATCAATCCTAACTTAGCCCACCACAAAAGTCAGATTTGAAGCTTCTGGGGTTATCCAAATTTTCATATTTATCTCAAGAGTAAACTTGACCAGAAAATATAAAATATTCTCTCACTGGTTTTGTTGATATATTTATAAAAAGGTTATATGTATACTGTTTTTTGGCATCACTTGTCTATCATCACTCTGCATTTCTCACAACTTTTCACATAAGTGTGTTAGGAAGCAAAGGGAAGAGCATGTGTGATTGTGTGAAGCGGCTTGAGGTTGATATGACCACATGACTGATAGGTGGCAAATCCTCAGTCATTCCTAGT
Source organism: Anthoscopus minutus (assembly GCA_013399455.1). NCBI lineage: Eukaryota > Metazoa > Chordata > Aves > Passeriformes > Paridae > Anthoscopus > Anthoscopus minutus. The sequence continues at coordinate 148,351 of VWYI01031673.1, read as the reverse complement.
TTGTTATTAGAGATCGGAGTTCTGCATTTTAGAGGAAACACTCTTAAATTCTTTTACATAAGTGAAGTTTTTCCAAGAATCTTATCCCGGTATTTATTTAGCAGTAGCTCCATCTTGCCTTACTGAATAAATTAACTGAGCTACACAGGCAAAGTTATCAAGGTTACTCTTGCTGCTCTGAGAGAGGAGGCAGGTGTCAGTTCAGAAGGATGGGAGGAAGAAACAGGAGAATGGGAAGCAGATGTGCTGAGACCGTGTCTTCATTCACCAGGGTCCACAGCAGGTCCCAGGGAAGGAGCCTGGCCCTTTCTGCAGAAGCAACAGCTCCAGCAGTGCCCTGGGATTTTGTGCTGGCCAAGCAGGTCCGGTGGCACTCAATACCTTTCATCCCCCAGCACTGCTGCCCCAGGCAGCCCTGTGCTGTCCGTGCTTGCAGTAGACCTGCCCCCACCTGCTCCAGGCTTGTGGCAGAATCACAGACTGGCTCCTACAGCTTCTGTCAGAAGAGGAAAAATGTGACAAAAAGAGCCTATGCATCTCAAAAAATGCACTTTCGCCTTCTCTTTTTTTGATACTTACTCATTATGATGAGAGGTTTGTATCTTGCCATAATGCTTGCTTTTAGCCACATATATGCTCTTTATTCACTGTGAAGTAATATTTTCATTAACATAAGCCAGAGGAAGAGGGGAAGAGAGGAAGAAGCCTGACATAATGAAAATGGTTACACTTTGAAGCTTATTAAGGAAAACTCATAAGTTTCAGAGGAGACAGTTTAATGAGTGGAGTCCAGAGGTGGATGTGGCTCTCCAGCTGGTCACATTGGCATCATAATTTCTGAATTGTTGCTCTGTACTCTCCACACCCCTGCCATGCCATAAAGGGTAGCTGAATACAGTTGCAATGGCAGATCTGGCTTCTGAATGTCTGCAAGTACATTCCATAATGTTTCTGAGGTATTAAAAACAACAGCAGCATCAAAATTTCACCTTAGTCCTCACAAGAGTTATTTGATACAACTGGAATATCATCTCCTCATTAGCCCTTTCCCACCTGAGATTACAAACTACTCCTGGTAGAAAACTCATGTCTGTAGACTTTCTCCAAGAAGAAAATAGAGTAAATTTTGTGCTGAACATGAACAACAAACCTAGATTTTACTTATGGACCTGAAGAGAAAAATCCTCTGCCTGTGGCTGACCCTCTTCTCTCTAGTGCCTGTGCTCTTTGCCTGGGGCCAGACAGGTGCCGTGTCACTGCTGTGACATTTCAGACTCTGCTGGTTTCCATGTGAAAGTCTGGCACATTTTTACAGAATTTAGTTTGCAAGTTATAGGTTCCTTCTAACCAGGCAGAGGCAAAGTGTTTCAGTCCTGCACTTTTTCAAATTTCCAGAAACATCACAGTAATGACAAAGGCTCTTCTAAGATGCAGGGCAGCTTTGCATTGACCTTCAATCAAAGTGAAGGAGTGAAGGCACCAGTGCGCTTCAATTTACAGTAAGATTTCTCATGAGGGAAGTGCACACATTTTGCATTATCTTGGTTTCAGAATTGGATGATAATGAAGTTGTTTTGTTTTCAATTAAGGGAAAGAGGCCTGAGGTACACATCCAGCATGGAAAAATTTCAGCCTGAATGGTCAAGTCTTAGCAAAGTTGCAAGCAACTTGAGGGGAAAAAAATGGAATGAAAATGAAACAAACAAAAAAAAGGACTCTTGAAAAGGAAATAATTGTGCAATTCTAACTGTGGGTGAAGGTAGCTATTGCTGCCTAGGATGAGTACATTTGTGAGGCTGCTTCTCAAATAAAGCTGCAGAGCAGTAATAGGGCGTTGTTTGTCATTGCATTCTTGAATAGCTTTAGCAAACACAGAAAGCTGACGACTAGGAGAAACAAGGTAGATAAAAAGCAAAACAAAAGAAAGGCCTACAGGAAGTTGAGAGAACACTTGCATTTTCCATACAAACTGACAAAATGTTATAATTTCTGGAGCAGGGCAGGGCTATATGTTCCTGGTTTTAGCAGAGAGGTTATAAAAATGCAGTGACTGAGTTTCTAGGTCATAATGCAAGCTGTCATGTATTTCTCTTTCTACCTTTCAAAGTGTGATTGATGACTTCTCAGTTTCACTGAAGTTTTAGTGAACTCCTTTGAATTTTCCAGGCGTGCTCCTCATCTAAGTGCAATAGCTAAGTAAGTGCAATAGCACTCAGGAGAGGTCAGGATCTAGCCTATTTAGCATCCTCTTCACTGATAGCTTACAAATAAAATTTGGAGTTTAAGATACTTTGTATGCACAGCCTATCATCCTCCGTCCAAGTTGCCATTGTTGGATAATTAAACAGGACAGGAGATTAAAATGTACTTGAATTAAAAGGTTTGGACTCGTCACTAGAATTTGTTATTAAATGACTCATCTACCATTGACCAAGGCTTGCAATTCTATTATACTTTTCCCTAAGACACAAAAGAGATGGATAATTTGTCACTGCTAAGTGCTGCACTTAAAATGTTTAGGTTTTTTTCAGCAGCTATATACATATGTGATGGTTCTTTGTATTTATTTTTTAGTCTTACTCTCTCCAAAAAGCATGTACTCCTCTTCAAGCCTCTTGTTCTAATAGAAATATTGACCTGCCGCAATGAATTAAGCAACATTTTAACTTCTTACAAAGTAAAAAAACATTAATGTGTCTTCTTAGACCACATCCACTTCTGGATGGTAATAAAGGCTTGAACTTGTGAATCTTACTCCAGCAAAATTTCTGTTCAACCCACCTAGCTGCATTTACAGCCAAATTGGTTCAGCCACAAGTAAAGGTCTGTGTCAAATCAGGAGACAAAACTGCTAACTGTGGTGTGGGCTGTGCTCCTGTGAGCTCTGAGGGCTGATTGCTAACCTGACCCTGGAGACTTTGCATCAAAGCAATGCAAAGTCCTCTGTGGATCACAAATGGTGGGAGTCAGGGAAGAGAAAATCCCAGGTTGCACCACCACCAAGATTAACCTTCTAGTTATCTGACAGGGGTAGAACAAATCCTCTTTGCTCTGTGCCTGCCCAGGGAAATATTCATTTCTTGTGCAGTGTTTTCCTGTACCCATGTGTTATTCTGGAAGACCTTCCACATAGAATAGAGAAGCAACAGCACTGGAAAGAAGACGCTGTGTGAGGATTTTGCTTTGCTGAGTGTCCCCAGCAATAAGCTGCAGTGACTCTAAGAGGACAGTGATGCCATCTTCAAAAGGCAAAGGCTGGGAAAACCATGGAATTCTTGGGGAAATCTGCATATATGGTGGATACTGATGACAGTTTGGTTTGTCAACTCCTAAACTAATGCAATATATGCTGTATTTTAGTAGACTGCCCATGCTTAGACCTGATTCATTCCTAGATCTCTGTACGAGAGGCTTTTTCAGTCACACTGTATTTTCTTGCCCCAAGGATTCCAAGGTTTAGCCGCCTCTGAGGACTTCTGCAAAGGCATAAAGCACCTGGAGGATACAGCTCACCCGTGCCCTGGTTTTCCTTAGGAAACCTGGGGCAGCTAGGCTGCTTGCATGAGACACTCAGGGCCAGCAGAGCACTGGTCCCATTTGATCTGGGACTGATTCCTTGCATGTCCCTGCTTCACCAGTAGCACAGCTGTCAGCAGCAGGCTGTGAGGCATCACTGCCTGTGCCCAGGCTCACTGCCACCCTCTGTCCAGCCAAACAGCACAGCCAAGGCACTGTGCATTCAGCACAGCCATTCTGCATGGCAAGTAATCTAAATTTGCCCCCAGCTTTTTAACCACTGTCCCCAGGATTCTCCTTTCTGCACTGCTGACTGGTTTGCCCACAGCTCTTGGAAACACACACATTCTTTGTTCTTTGTGAAAATAAACAAGCTTTTGAACTTTGATAGGTTAATCCTGAAAGAGAAAAAGAAGATACAGGAGCAAGCCACCTGAAGAAATGTAAGCCACAGCCTGTCACAGAGATCAGTGAGTGTTTAGGTGCCTGTATTCCTTGGATTTGGCCATTTGCCTGACAGCACTCACCATCAGACTTAGCTTTTCATCATTTCCTGCAAGTCACAGTGAAAGCAAACTCCCATCGACTTCCACAGGGTTCTGCCAGCATAAGACCATCTTTTTTCTGAGCAATCCTCCAGCAATGGTGAGAAGAGAGTTGGTAGAAAGCCTGGGCTGGGGATATCCTTCCTTGACTAATTAAATAATTGGCAATTCTTGGTGGTGATATTAAAATCCCATTACTCAAATATGACTGTGAAAATGTTAAGGACTGATTTATTTTACTGTTAGAAGAGTTGATTTGTGTGCTTGGGATTTTCTCTTTGAAGGGTCAGAACAATTCAAACTCTTTATTTTCACCACTTGCCTCTAGCTACGTTCACTTTTCACAGGAGTGGAAAGTTTCAAATTAACACATAATACACAGAATTTGAGAAGGAAATCATGCTGACTATTCTTTATTTTCAGAATCTTGTAGCTAAACTACAGTGATGTTTTGACCTTTTATTTAGGATAGTTCTGTAAACAAATGGATGGGCACATGCATGATCTTTGCAAACAGATGCTTTAATATATTTTGGGCCTCAATCTGACGTTGTGGGGTGCTGACTATCTTGCCAAAAACTCAGTCACCTGAGTCAGCACTCATATGCAAATACAGAGCCAGAGACCTGGTTCTCAAGGGCTTCCTTTGTCTGGTGAGCACACAATTTATTTTTTTAAACTGACACAAATTTTCCCATATCAAATAATACATTTTATCTCAGAAGATGTACTAGGTCAACGGTTTGAACTGATGAGAGATGAAAATAGTAACATGTTTTAACTAAAGTAATTCAGTTCTGGAAAAGCTTGGTATGGAAGAAAAAAACGCAACCAACCAAATCCTAGTCATACCTAGAATAAGTGCTATTATACCCTAGCTCCCATGGCTTAACTCCCTTCCCCCCCTGCAACAGGAAAAATTGTGATGCTTCGCTGTCCCACCGGCAGAAAAAAAAAGGTGATTCTGGTTGATTTGCAGTATTCAGCATCTGAACAACATTTGAACCCTTCCCAATTCAAATGCCAGAGAAATGTGGCAATATCATTGAGCCTTACAAATGAGGAGCCAGTGAGATTTCAAGGAGTATGGGATGAGTGTTTCCTTCTCTTCATCCTCTAGTTTCATGCCAGGAACTGGTGTTTAGGAGATCAAGCTGCCCTGTCCTTTACTGAGCTGCTGCCCTTCATGGTGCTCCTCAGCCACCCTCTGTGACAAGCCTACAGCCACTTGCTGCACTGCTTTGTTAATTTGGCCAATAGTGGTTAACCCAGAAGTGCCATTTCTGGACCTGCTCCACTTGGTGCTACCAACACCACTTCCCAGCCTGAACAACAACTGGCACTCTGGACACACTCAGTGCCAGATATTTTAGAGCAGCTAGAACTCACAGAAGCCTGGCAGAGGTGCTGAAGTCCCCACTGTTACCAGCACAGACACCTGTGTAACACCAGACAACACAGGTGTAAAGGCTTTGCAAAGACTCGTACTCCTTCACTCCTTTCCCAAACCCATCCACCTACCAGTGAAGGTCTGTGTCCCCAGTTCCCTCCCCTAGTCACCCTTCATCTGCTCTGTGTACCTTCAAGGAGATCTCAGTTGCTATTGGTTTCTGTGTTGGGCCAGTGCTTATGCACCCTCCCCACCTTCCACTCCATAAGAACCCCCAGAGCAATCCCCAGACTCAAGCAGGACTCAGGACCTTGCCCCTAACCTCACATTCAGACTCTTATTCTCTTTTGGAAAGACTGAGGCACATAAAACTGAGATATATAAAGACTGAGGACACGTAAAACTGTGGCAAGGGTATCAGCTGCCAGAATTTCTACTGTCATTTCATGTGTAAGTACTTCCAATCTTCCTGCCACAAAACAGAAATTAATTTGTTGCATGCTGTTAGAGAGTAACTATGATTGATTCCTACAATTGCTCCATATCAGAGCTGGGTAAGTGAATGTTTACCAGATACTGGTACTTTGGAGTTTGCTCAATATTATTAGATAGATCGGCATAATAAAACACTTAGGAATGCTTTGATCCAAAGGCTGCACATATATTTCAGATGTAAAATGTCCATGGTACCAGAACATTTGCTTATGTGCACACTTCCAGATTACCATTCACAGCACATGGCCTTCCCGGAGTTCCCTTCAGCTCTGCTAAGTCAGGCATTTCAGAGTTCAGTTTTAACTGGCTTTGCCCTACACATTACCACAATCCATTTGTGAAGAAAAAAGTCTATTAATTTTTTGCTTAAATAAAATATTATAATTTGAGAGAAGTAGCATGTCTAACAATATGTCTAAAAATCCTCAAGGATTTTTAATGTGTTTGCTTCAAGGCAATCATTGCTGTTCTCGGAGAGGAACTTCCCTATAGACTATGCCATTACACTTCACCAGGTATTTTACCTTTGAACCAGGTTCGACCTGCTGTTACTGGAAATAAGTAATTGTACTAACTGGATGGTTAGTTCCCAGAATAGTCATTTTATAACTAGGGAGAGTGCTTAGACTGCAGCCTTTCAAATATCTGAATATATTATTACTTAACTACTTGGCAGCATTCAGGGGACAAAACCCCCCTGACTGCCACCTTAAGAGTGAGTTCTTATTAGCAATGCTAATATTTGGGCTTCTGGACAAAAGATGATTACAGGCTAAATGATACCGGGATAGCATCATGTGGTTGATTAAAATTGAAGCAAACTGCTAATGCCGTAAAGAATGCATCTATTTACAGGCCTGGATCCATTTCTAACACAAGAAGAGAAAAATTTCTGAAAAGTTTTCTCATTTTATATACTACTGTGTACAAATAACACATATGGTTTCTGTTAGGCATTTTTCCAAATGAAAAGGAAAGTAAAAGAAGTAAAAAAGGTGAAATGCATCTTCCTTTAAACCCAGGCATCATTATTATCATTATCATTATTATTATTATTATTATTATTATTATTATTATTATTATTATTATTACTAAAGGGCTTTCTTTGGAATTGTAGTGCTAATCTGGCAAACTTCCATGTAAAGGTACTACTAAATCAACAGAACTGCTGCCATGGAATTGGTTCTTAGTTCAGTGAAACATAATAGGGCTTGTTGCTCCACCATCCTGTCTTCCCTTGCCTGGATATATTCTGCACCATGAAGACAATATAATGGACTTCTGTTCTTGGGCATCATTGCTATGGTATTTGCCTTTTAAATTAACTGCACTATCTGAGGCCCAGCAAATCCTATGGGAAAAAAGCATTGAGGAGGAAGGATTTGACTTGCAGAGCTTTTAAGGTTTTTGTGGATAGCTTAATGCAGGTCAATGAAGAGAACTGTAGGACTGTCTAATTTTTTTAAAGATACTTTTCATATTATATAAACTTCATTGACAGAGTCCATTATGTCTGTGCTCCCAAAATGGTGCCAGGAATCATGCTGGTATGATGTTACTTTTGGTGCAAGGTGACAAACAAAGGGGAGGCAGTACTGGATAGTACAGGAGAAGAAGAAGACTTGGAATGCCAGGGAGTGTTGCCGAGTTTCTAGTCTGCCTTTTCTTTCACAACCCAGATCACACCTTCAACCTCAGCCTGCACCGGCACAAACAGGCTGGTTTTTAACTGGCAACAAAGCTACAGAAAAAGGCACAATTACCCAAGGCCTCCTTGTCAACACCAGAGCAAGCACTGGGCTGATGGAATTATGCTACTGTGTACCCATCCAAAAGTGGTCTAGGTTCAGCTTTATGGGCCAGCATTTTCTCCTTGGGAATAGCCCCACCTTTGTGCTATGAAGCAATTATCCTCTTTATTCCTCTGTCTTCCAATTTCTTATTCATAAATCTTGTCTACTATCACTGTCATGAAGAAAAATGCTTGAAACTGCTAACATACTTTGGATGAGAAAAAACCTGGCACCCAGCTGACCTGAAATGTGACTGATTTCAGTACTTTTGTGTTTTACTGCCTTTCAAGTGGTCATTTTATGATATGCTGTCCCACTGTCTTCCCTACAAAAGGGAAAGTAGGGTGACACTTCCTATCTTCCCCTCTACAAACTGACAGCAGTTCATCCCTGTGGTGACTTCTTTGTCCCTTGTAAGCAGACAGGTACTTTACATAGAGTTGGTGCTCTGGACAAGTGATGGACAAGTGCACAGTGGTCAGGGGAAACATCTGAAACCCTAGATACCATTCTGAGCTTCAGAGGGCACCCATCTCTCCTGATAACAAAAATAGGCCTGAAATACGGTAAGAATAGACCTCTCATGGGGTTTTGGCACATCAGCTCCTGTTTGAGGCCAGAGATGTCTGAAAATTTGAGAGAGAAGGTTAAAAGAAATTTTGGTGCTCACAGGAGACATAAAAAGGAGAAGGAGACAAGTGGGGGAAAAAAAGGATTAAAGGGAAAGGGGAAGGAGAAAAAGGAAAGGACATTGATGTTTTAAAAAAGGATTTGGGTTTGAGTTTATTTTAAAATTGTTTTGGTCATGCCCAAGACATACTAAGTCTCAGTGGTCAGAACAAGCACTTCCCAAGGCCCTAGCTCTCCTTCTCCTCATTGCCCTGCATCACATACCATCCCCTACAGAAATGAAGAGTACAAAGGTGGTGTACAAACTATGAAATCAGAATGGTAGGGCTTTGTACTCCATATGTCTTTATGCTGCAGAAAAGGATTACACACAGCACAGAGAAATGAAACATAAGTCTCCTATAGCCTCAACACAGGAGATAGATCCCTGCTGGGGGATCTGATGCTGCCATTGGCAGAAAGTGTCAGCACCCAGTGAAACTGGTGGGAGTTTAGGACATGAAAAATAAAAGAAATGTAGGACTGGCACTGGAATATTCATTCAGAGCCCTTGACAACAGTGGGAATCCCTTCCTGGGTTCAGCCGTTCTAGACAAGACTGGAAATGTCAGCCAGAAAACAAAGCAATTTGCCCATTATTTATTTAGACTTATTATAACATAAACAGACATGAAACCTGAGAAAGCAAAAGCTCAGAGCGCACCTTGTGCTTTCAGGATGTTTACAAATTGCCAATCCTTTATAAATAGAATAAGCAGGAATTAGAAAAAAAAATCCCCTGAAGATATTTCCTGGTTCCTGCTTAAGCATGTGAAGGAAGAAAGAAGACCTACTCAACTCAGACCAGGTCCAGATGCACACTGTCCCCTCCACATGGGGCTTTGCCTTTGGTAGTGCTTGGATCTGTGTTTGCCATTTGAACTGACAGAGCCCTGAACAGCAGCAGCAGGCTGAAAGAAAAGGTTGTCTGGTGCAGATGGTGGAAAGCCAGGCTTGGCAGCTAGTGGGCTGCAGACAGTCTTGAGCAATGCATGTGAGAGCCAAAGGAGGAGGAGGATTGATCAAGATGTCATTGACCAAGGTGCCGTAGCCTTCAAGCAGATATCATAACACATCCTCTATTTCTCTGCCTTTTTTCATCTTTTTGATGGAAAAAACCAGCTCTCATCCAAAATCCATTTGGGGCCAGTCTGCAAAGTCAACTTTTTTTACAAAAAGCTGCTATTCACTTAACAGCACGGTATTTCTGGGAAGTTCCTTTTTGAATATAATTTCCCCATGTTTGTGGTGCTGTAATTCTGGCCACACACAAGGGCAGAAATATCCAAGCAGGTGCTTGCCAGAGTTCTCCCTCCAACATAGCGCAGGATCTGCTAGGTCAGGTCGCACTAGCAACCACCAAGTTCAGTTTTAGTATCTTGTCTGAAGCATCAGGCAATGCCTACTTCTCAAGAGTCAAATTGAGAATTCCATGAATGATTCAGTGCTGATTACAAGGGAGAAAAATTCCTTTCTCCCTGAATAAATCAGATACTCAGCATCCCAGACCTATTGCCATCAAATTCCAGTTTTACTTCTGCTGTGTGCTTCACACACACTTCCCACTCACATGATGGCTTGCCTTTCCAGATATTGGGTGAACTCTGCCTCATGGGAGCCCACACTCTAAAAGGGTCTGCCAAATCCCTTGTCCTTGTCATGCCACACACCACAGAGTACAGCCCATACCAACCTACAGCCAGAAGCCAGGCATGTTCAGCTGCTCTGGGGAGAAAGCAGGTGAGAGAGTGGACACTCCTATTGTCCTGCTTACAATTCAAACAGGATTTAAGATGTTGCAGGACCTTCCAAACAAGTGAATGCAGTCATTTATAAAGGTGGCGTGGAGCAGGTCTGTTGGACTTGTGAATAACACAAAACTTTGCAGGAAACAGAAATGCTTTGATGGCTTCAGTGATGGTATAAGGGACTATGTGAACCTATTCACACTGATTTTCCAGACAACTGCAAGCTCTTAAACATTTACTGAAACCCATGCCAGCTGTCCTAGCCCTGTCCTACTGGAATCATCGCCTTTGAACACTTCAGTGTCTCGTTCCTGAAGTGGCAGGGCCCGTGCTGCTTATTCCTGGCCCTGGTAAAGGGCGAATACTAAGGGTCTGAAGGACTAAAAGGCAGGTCCTGTCCCACCTTTCCTAGGGCTGGTGTGACACATCTACCAGCTGGTGCAGCTGACTCTGACTGCCCTCTAGTGCAGGGATCAAACTTGATGAATAATTTAAAAGATGGGGATAGGTATGAATAGAACGTACACCTGTGGCTGAATGGTGAGCCTGCTCTTGCTCAAGTATAAGAGGCCTATGGTTGGCAAAGAGACTCCCAAGTTGTGTTACAGGTGGCATGTTGACCATGAATATGAAGCCACCAGTGTCCTTTAACAGTGCAGAATAACCAGCTGTGTCCGTTTTCGTGAACAGAAATGATGCAAATCTCAGGTAAATCAGTAAATTATCACCAAATTAGGAGCATCACATCATCATTTATATTTTAGAAGTGTCAGAAATGGCTTTTGGGGGTAATGTATCTGAGAGTATACTTGGCTAGTTCAGTCTCTGTCTCACATGTTGGTGATTGACTACTAAATCAATTCATGAATCTTCTCACCTTACAGGAGGTATTAGAACTTTTCCATTAAAAAAAGACAATATAGTTTTAAACTGCTGAAATCTATGAAAGCCCAAGAAATAGATCCTTCTGAGCAACAGTGGAATCAATCACTCCAGATAATTTTAAATAATCTTGATTTTTCTCTCATTGCTTCAGGCTTTAGAGACATTGTTAAGACAGAAGACAGAGCAATCTCATCATTAGATGCAGCAACCACCTGCAATTAGATACACCACGATAAAATTACATTACTGGACAGAAAAGATCTACTTACAGTGGTTCCACATAGACATCTGAACAATTTATCTTCTTCTGTACATCTGGTGTATCCTGTCTATACTTTTTATTGTGAGACAAATCTGAATGAGCTGGGTCAGGATGACCACATTCTTGGAATCCACTTGATAACTTCCTGTTGAAAAGAGGTATTATAAGGAGATTAAGTTAATAATGTGCACGATTCAGAAGAATGGCAACGGACTATTAGATTTGTCCTGTAATCCACAATAGATAGAATTTATTTCAAAAGCATGGTATTAATGAAGCACCATTAGATAGTCAGTGGTAGTAAGTGCCTTGTCTCTGTGTCTGCAGTTAACTCACATGAGATGTATTAATAGATCCTATCTGCCTCTAGCTCCCCAATACTCACTAATATACTCACATACTTGCTCGACTTGCTGCTCATCCCCAGATTTGGCTATATCTCTCTGAAGCTTCTCATTCTTTCCAGATTTTTCTAGCCTAAACAAGCTAATTACCTGCAAATATTATCATCCCATACCCATCCCTCTTCCCAGCTCTTCTAATATATACAAGTGGCATCTACCATGCTCTTACATAACTAAGAGTCAGCCCAAAGTACTGTGGCCAAAACTAATTTTGATTTCAACAATTTAACTAAATGACTGTGCAGTGTAAATGAACATCCTTCTCTGGTTCCTCGTGGAGAGTCACCCATATAAAACCACCTCATTGCAACATGTAGGTATGAATTCAAGGACGGACACCATGACACAGAGTCTAATTTTGGTCAGAGCCTGAAGACATTGTTAGAAATTGCTATCACTGCTGCACCTATTCTGTGACTACTTACAAGATCTCACCTTCAAGGGCACTTTCTAACCTACAATAAATGCACCTAAGCAGCTCCTTCTGGTCACCTGAGTAACTACTTCTTTTGAGAGTAGTATTTGTACCAGTCCTGCCAGTGTATCTTTTGTGAGGTCTCCACTAACTATAGTCAAATTATCAGGCTTCAGCAGCAGACCCAGGAAGAGAATCCCAGGTTTATAAATGTTTCTGACACTACACAGCCAGATTTTCAAGTTAACAGCAGGAACATCTGCACACAGATAGTGCAACTGCCCAGTAATAAAGATGTGCTGACTACATGGTGTGAATTCCCACTGGCTGAAAACATAGACACAGGGTGGAAGTGAATGTTTACCACTGGGGCTGAAAACTGATACTGACAGCAGAAAAATAAAAAGATTTCTTTAAGCAATTGTTTCTTAAAATAAATCTCGTGACAAACACACAGGTCTGGTTAAATCTTTGTAGAATTAGACAAAAGGATTGTGGAATAGCTGCCATTTTCAGCCTTGGCTGGCTTTATTCCTCAGTTGCCTTGGGAAGAGTGTCAGTGTGCAAAGTGATACATACAGGCATACTTGCTCTTCCTCTCTTCCAGAGGTATTCTTAGCAAGCACCTGCTGCCACTGCTCCTGCCATTAAGAAATAAGGCTCATTTCAGACTGGGCTTTTCCTTATAACTGCAGTATACAACAGCATAAATTCAGCAGCTGTGTAACAATCTGTTGTATTTGATGACAGCTGGAGGAGAAAGAGCATCTAAAAGGATAAACCACCAAACATTCTGTGTCCCTTAATGTAACAGGTAAACACATTGTAAATGGAGTTAGTGGAGCTGGAACAAACCAGCTTGTATGCCTGAGAGCATAGTCTCAAGTGCACCACAGATCACAGTTTATCTCTTAAGCCCTCCTTCAACACTTTATTTCCCCCCTTTCCTACAGGGAGACTGACTAAGAAATATGCATACATTTCATGCCAATATGTCTCTATCTAGCTTCAAATCAGAGGCATGGGAAAAACTCACACTGGCTTCAGCAGTTTGCTCAAGCCCTTCATCTAGCCTAACCTACTGCTGATAACTGTTTGTGTCCCTAAACAACCCAGATGTCTCAGATGATAGCACATGAACAGTGTATCATACTAATCATAGCATGGAGCAATAACTTGACTGTTCCTAAACTATTTGAAGCTAGTAACTAGGAATGCAGAGATAAGCATGGCACACAGTACCTTCATCAAGGTATAAGGGAGCTCCGTGGACTACTGGGTACTGACCCCTCTCCTTTGGGCCCTGTTGAAAATTCCACAGCCTGTGAATCCCAGTCTGATCCCCTTTGCTCTCAGAACCAGATATTGCTCTTCTGAAGTCAGTGCAGAGCTATTATTGCACAAGCACAAGAAAAAGCTAATATTATCTGTTTTCTCACACACTTGTTCTTATGCAGCAATAAATGAAAGCTTAAAGTGACTTAGGTTTAGTGAAAAGGGAGAAAGATGACTGAAACTTAGGATAAGGTCAGAGCATGCACACGGGCTGGTACTTCTGGTAGCAAATTGTAGCTTCTTCCCAACCTACCCTACAGTAACTTCTGCATGTGTTTAGGTAAGGAAATGGTCTTCTATCACTACTATTTCAGAAAATGGAACAAACGAGACACAACTGCTCTTTAATTACAATTACTATTTTATAGCATTGTGTAAAAGACAAAAGCTCCCCTCAAGCCCACCCACTTCCTTAACGTAATATTTGAGATTGAGATTTTGTGAATCAGATAACCTCAAATTCAGTTTTCAAAGCAATATTAACCCTGCCCAACAAGGCTAGTCAGACAGCAGAATGTGACAGACTATAATTTTGGCAAATAATTTGACAGAGTAGTTTCATCTTGCCTTTCACTTCAGGATTACATACACTGTAATACACAGTAATACATAGGCCAATGGGAACACAAAAGCGGAACTGAAAGGAGAATTCTCTAATGTAGCCGTTTTAAAAACTTGATTTATATCACTGATTACCTCATAGTTATTCTTTACAAGTCCATTTCCAGTTCTTTCCATGGAATGTATTTGCCTTTAGGTATTTAGTGCATAATTGTTTCCCCATAACAGTAGGCAGTTCTAGCAGTCTTGCAGTTCTTACTCTGTGTTTTAATCACTTAGCCCTCACCGGGATCTTTAACATAGAACACTGTGGTTTTAAAGATGTCTCAGTCACATTGTAGTTACAGTGCATGTGTGCTGTGAGGTTGACTAGATCAGGAACGCTCCTTACTCCTCTGCTGGGCTAGGAAATGTGCTACCAAAATCCGTGCTACTTATTGCCCTGAAACTGTCCTGGAGTTCCACCTCCATCAATGTCTTGTAACTAAAAATGGAGCTCTCACCTCACCCCAAAGAGGTCGCTAATTAAAATCTGTATTTTTAGACTATAGGTATACTCAGATACACTGCAATTGATACTATAAATATTTTGGGGTTTTATTTTTTTATACAATTAGTCTCTAAAAAAAGGACAGAAATTTCACCTTCATTGTAATGACAGCCCAACTTATGAAAATATATACTGGATATAAAAAGAGAGAAGAATAAATCAAGAGGCATTCAATGACTTCAGCATTAGCCTTTCAACTACATTAGTGAGTGATGGCAGAAGCAACAAACAACTACAAAGTAGCAACAGAGCATCTGAGTTTACAGCATCAACTCCAACTCCATTTTAAAGATTATTTTATTTTCCCACTTTTTGCCTTCCCTTTTTATTTTCCCCCTAAGCGAAGAGAGCATTTGTTGCAATATCAGCCAAGGCTAGAGAAAGGCTTCAGGGAAGAGGACATGAGAGTATTTGCAATTTCATCAAGTTCCTAATAGTTCAAGTGAGAAACATATCTATAACTCCACTGCTCTGGGTTTTCTCCAGCAGACCAAGTAGACAGAGACATCAGGGGAAATTTTCTGTTGCCTTGTGGATCTGCACAACACTTTCTCACCACCTCTTCAGCATGCCCTGATGTTGTGTATCTGGTGTGCAATGTGCAGAAGGCATACCTGAGTTATCTTCTGGCTTGGAGAAGAATCTGAAAGGACTACAGAAGGCTACACAAAAAGCTAAAATGCTGGAAATCAATGGAAGAGGAAAATCACAATACTTCACCATTTCTAAGACCCAGAGCTTAATATGGCAAATTGGAAAATGTTTTCTTCTATACACTGTTCAATGCATTGCTTGCATTACTGGCTGGCACAGCTGTATGATACCCAGAAATTTTCTTGGTGCTGATGCATTCACTTTCATAAGACTTCTTACAGAAAAAGGCTACAGCTGTTAAAAGTGTTTCATAGATGCATAGTGGAGCGACTTAGATCACTTGACAGCTAAGCACTGAATACAGTCTTTGAAACTTCGACTAATGCTAAAATTGTTGTACCCTCCTTCCCTCTCCATCCATAGGGTCCAGCTATCAAGTATGTACTGACACAGAGAAGCCCAATAAATGAAGAAGGATTTTGATCTGTGTAGTTCCAATTTTTTTTTATTGTCTCAAACTCATCAAATATCAAATATCAAAATAAACTTGAGTAAGAAGGGTTCACTGGGTGGACAATTTTAATGCAAAATATTTGACACTGGAAGTAATTTTCTGCTTGTTTGTAAGCATTGCATTCAGTGAGGTTTTGTGTGCCCTCCAGGAAGGCTGACCTGCCCTCTAAAGACAAAAGGTGCAGTAAAGAGAACTAGAGAAGAAAATAATTTCAAATTCACAGTAATCAATTAAGATGCCCTTGATAGCCATTCTAAGCAGCAGGAAGTGCATTTTGCTTCGCTGTAGTTTTGCAGAGAGGATAGGTGCTTTTATAGGGATGAATGCATAAATATTTCAGAAGATAAGCTGCTTACATGGTGGATTGCAACTTAGTGCAAGCAAGAAAGCTGCTCTCAACCTTTAGCTTTTGTCTGTCATTCAGAAATATGGAAGCCATGGACAGGAGCAGGTCTGGTCTCATTATAGGGAAGAAACTGAGGCAGGGTTGCTACAGTCAATCCCAGCAATTTGCTGTGGGAGAGTTAAGCTATATTCCTTTCCCTGCATATAGGTTATTGAACTACACAGGTCTTTGTTATTCAGTATAAAACTAGAATAATGTACAGTTATCTGCACTCAGACTAATACAAAACAATGTTTTTTATTACATGTGCTAGAAAAGAGATTTGGGTAAATTTTAGCAGTGTTACTGTAAACTGGTTACAACTTTGTTGAAGTATTATAGGTTTAACAGAGACAAAGTTTAGTGACTATTTAGCGAATTCATATAATTGTAGGTCTTATGAAAGGTGAAGAGACATCATGGTGAAGCAACACTGACTCTTTGTTTACCAGACAGGGAAACTGGCAGTCAGACAGTCAAAGATTCCCTTTGAAAATGCCAGCCCCTGCATCAGCTATCTTTATCTATTTGGAGACCTCTACCCCATTACTCACCTGTTCTTTTCCCCCTCCTCTGCTAGCTCCTTGGCAAACACTATTTTGGAAGACTATTGTTTTGCCAGGGAAGCCATCTCTGTGACATCTATTTGTAGCAGATATCTGCCCCTGCACTCTTAGATGAGGTGCCAATGAGGAAGTCCCTTCCTTTCACTGCTGCCCAGAAAAATGTTTTCTGAATCCTGTTTGGAATTAGGCAAATGAAATCAATTCAGGCTAATCTAGGAATATGCTGGTGCTCATACTCTACTATCAATTTACACTCCACTGGAGTGGGGCTCAAGTCCAAGTCCAGATATGTATGTACTGAAAGGTATTATGCACCTCTATATAGTGAGCCCATCTTGCCCTATAAAAGTTGTTTTGGCTCTGAAGAGCTGAGAAAATCCAGAATCATTTATGTATGTTTGGGAAACCAGGGGACTTGAGCAAAAATGCTAAGTTTATCTAAGTAACTTTTAACCTAAATTCCACTCCCATGTGAATTACCAAAGCTATGATATATATTGTTGCCAGTAAGGACTTCCACTGCCATATCTGCTGAGGAGCTAGAGAAAAAGAAAATGATCCCTCCTTCAGGCCTGTTTCCTCCAGCCCTTTAGTGTTAACAGGTGTGGCAAAAGCTAGTAGAAAGGACATAACCAGTTTACTACAGTCTCAAAGCTAGTCTTAGTCTAGGATATAAATTTTGTCTCCTAATGACTATAATGCAGCCTTTTGGAGCTAGTTGGTATGATAAACATATTCTGTTTAAGTAGTTCCAAGTAATTTTCTTCTTCTACAAGCATAACTATTTCAGTTGGAAGCATGTTCTCTCTCTTTTTTTTCCCCTCTCCACATATTCAAATGGTTGTATTGGCATCATACACCTTTATACAAATATAATCTTCATTCACAGTAGAGATCACAGAGATTAAACTCCAGGATATTTAAAGCCTCTGCAAATTCTCTGTGTAGACAAACCACATCATTTCCATCACTTGGAGATTCATCCATCAGAGTCCTTGCGATTTGGCTTGTCACAGTGTTGGAGAGCTTCCCACAACTTGCTGTCATGAAATATTGTCACAATATGCAGTATTCTTTCCTATAGTCCCACTTCAGAAAAGCAGGCAGAAGTTACATCCAGGAGAAACTGGCTTTCAAAACCTTTCAAAGCCCTTTTGCTTCTCTTCCACATAGCTGACCTTGAGCTGTACTTGCTCCAGCTATTCATTGCCTCTCTTCTTTCACTGAGGAGTTTGTTCTCCTCTGTCTGATATTCCTGGGTCATAATCCATGTCTTAATATCCACCTCTGTTTGTCTCATGTGCAAGTTAAATGGCAGAAATAAAAGGCTCCACTCTTAATAACACTTAGCAAAAAAGATCCAAAACTCTGCCCTTCCATGACTCTTACAGGCTTGTGTCTTCTCTGTCATGAGAAGCTGGAACGCATTGCATCAAGCTTCAAAGATCAGACTACTTGTGGAAGATGCTAAAATATCCTCTCAGCAGGAAGAGAATGACCCTAACTTGCAGCGCTATCCATTATTTTGGAACAGACAATGAGTCAGTCCTAATAGCTCAAAACCACTCACACAAGCTCTAACCCTTTAACCCTGGAACTTCTCCTGCCTCCATGTACTGAGGAATCCTTTCCACAGCCTCAAGGAAGAGCTTGCCTGGGACAAATGCTGAAAGCAAGTGGGCAGACTTGGGATGAGCTCAGAAGCATCTGCTCCTGGCAGCTCTTTTGAATCATGGGGATGATGCGTGAACCACAGCCACCTCCCCTTACAGCAGCCAGAGGAGCAAAACTTTGTGCCATGCTCCTTCACTTTTCAGCTGAAACTTCCCTTATGAACCTTCCCTACTTAATTGCTACAAGGTGACAGCAAGGACAACAAGGATATTGTGAGCTGAACAATTCCAAAGACAGGAAAACACGTCTGTACATCACCTCAGATGATTACAGAAAAGATCTAGAATTAAAAAAACCAAATAAACTACAAATCAACCTTTTCTTGATTCTTGTTATAAAACTAACATTTCTATCATTTGTCTTTTTTTTCTTTTTTTTCTGTGTGAATCTAATCATCTGTATCGGCTTCTCCTTGAAATGCTTAACTTCCTAACCTGTTTTTGTCAGATCCAAACCCAAAAAAATCCAGACAAACTCAGCATGATGCAGACTGTGTTATAGAGCTCATCCTATTCAAAAGGTTCTGGCTAAAGAAAGAGGAATCCCCACAAGAGCAGAATTAAAAGTATGATGTGTCCCAATAGAAGTGTGAGCACAGGTGCACTGGGACCTCAAGGTCTTCGGAGTCAGAAAATCACAGGTGTTGTCTGCTATAATGAAAGAACACCTGCTAAAAATAGAACCATGAGAATTTGGTACAAGAGTTTATTGAGTGTCACAACAGCCTCCAGAAATTGTCTGCAAAAATGTTTCATGGGGCACTGTATCAGGCTCTGAGGACAGCACTGACTGGCCCTCCACTGGGCACTTTGGCTTCAGCCAACAAGTCACATTTGGGGAAAGCACCATCTTTGGGGATGTAATAAAGGTACTGATTTCAAAACTAGAAACCTAACAGCTGTAGAACTAATTGCAGGCCTAGCACAAACTGCTTGGGAGTCTAATTTTACATGTAAATGGTAATTAGGCTCTTAGATCATTTGGGTTAGAAAATTTCACAGTAGACCATCTGAAACATGCAGGAGCAGCAGTCCTGGCTATACACCACAGATGTTTTTGTTCTGTAGAAACTCAGCTGTCTGGGAGCAGGATGTCTCTTGCTGCTCTATAAGGAACAGCTGCCCATGACCTCACAACTCAGTGAAGTCTGTGCTGGTAATTTCTAGGGTACTATTCCCATTTTACCACATTGGTAGAGAGGAGAATCTGTCTCATTGAGATGAATGTGTGAGAATGTGCAACTATGGGAAGATGCTACCATGTCCTGCCCCCTTCATCTCCTGTGCCTGAGAGACAAGCCTTAAAGATGAATACCTGCCAAAGAGCCTCCACCTCACATCACATACTGTAATAAAAGATAGCAGTATTTTAGTTATGTTGCCAAATTAACAGAAATTATCATAAAAAACTTATCTTGACAGTGTCTAATAACAAGCTTTGTAGAGGCCTACATTTTCTTGCCATTGCTGCAACTCTTCAAAAATGTAATGCTTTGTTTTGACTTGACTAAGGGCTGGGGTGGGTAGGTGGGTGGTCTGGAATCCATATGGGCCACTTAAAGTACCTTAGTCACACCAGAAGCTTTGAGTTACCACAGCATCCTCTCTGTTTTTCCTGTTAGCAATGATAGAACATCAAATTGAAAATAAAAAAAAATCCAGTTTAATTAGTTACAAACAACTTTAATAGCATTTCCCTTTCTAGAGATACTCAGCTTATGAGTTGTTTGCTGCCTGGTAACTGGTTTCTCTGACTAAGTTTTTGGAAATAAATAGCTCAGCATGTTTCTTTTAGTTATTCTCTCACTGACTCAAAATAATACTTTACTTATTTATTCCACTTTTCTGTGCTCCTGCTTGTTCATTATTTTTGAGTTCCACTCAAAATTTGGACAGGACACCTTAAAGAGAACCCTGCTCAGGTGTTGATCCAATGCTCTGACAGGGTATCTTGCAGCCCTACACCTCTGAAGATGCTTACTGATGCTCTGTAAAAGCAACAACAGAGTAGCTCTTTAAAAGCGCCTTTTATAGAGTGCCACTATTGAAAATGGTGTACCTAAATAAAAATTCCTGGTACTTCCTCCCACCATGAATGTCCTAGCAGCATCGGCTTGACAGTTTGCTATTTCCTGAAGCAATTTGGTCTGTCGTGGTGTCACATGGTATCCAACAGCTGCTGTCAACCAAGAAGTAGCTTCAGATACACAGTGGATAAAGTTTCTTCCAGGCAGCCCTGGAATCTCAACATTCTTGCAGTCCTGGAGAAGGTTTCCTGTCCTACAGGATGCATCACTTCATTTTTATTACTGCAGCCAAACTTTTGCCAGGCAGGTAGGTCTTTAAGATTTGAGAACTGCACAAACACCATTTG
Organism: Anthoscopus minutus; assembly: GCA_013399455.1. Taxonomy (NCBI): domain Eukaryota; kingdom Metazoa; phylum Chordata; class Aves; order Passeriformes; family Paridae; genus Anthoscopus; species Anthoscopus minutus. Next base: position 127,677 of record VWYI01031673.1, on the reverse strand, counting down.
GGAATGTTTGAGAACAAAACATGATTTACTCGGGTACAGTACAGCCACATTATTCATGCAAATCCACTGCCAAGAGATCCTTGTCATAATATACCATCCACTTAGGAAAAAAAAAAGAGGAAAAAAGTCCACCCTTCTCATAACTGGTGGGACATCATAAATCCTGGGTTCCAAGATCTTTGGCACTACACTGTAGGTCTGCTGATTTCATTATGCCTTCTATCTCTTTACTGGGACTTCTGTATTCCTGCCAGGTGTTGTTTCTGTGTCCTTCTCTCCAAGCTTGGATAACTGCACACCTCTCTCTTTTTCTAGGTCACCCCTGTGCTCTCTGCACTGCCAGCTCTCAAGCGCACCAAGGTGAGCTAGAAAATCACCAGAAATGCCAGAAAATGGGGCCAGATAAGCACCAGCGTGGAAATAGTGTGGATGGATGTAACCTGAGTTAAGCAAAATGACCACTTAAATCTGTACTCATGTCCCCTTTAGGCCACAAATCAGCTTTGACTCACTGGTAGAGCCTCTTTAATGCCATTTTGTTTGCTGGTGTTTCTAAGGTTGCAGACAATATGAAATACAAGAGATGATGTTATTATTGTGCTGGAGACCAGGAGGTGTGCAAAAAAGCCACCAGTGTGACCACTTGGTCTGGATTACAACTTGTGTGGATGCTGTCATGATGAAGACTGACTGTAGTGCCAGATAGCCTGGGGAATGGTGTCCAATGGGCTTTTAAGATAAATGCTTTTAATTTCAATGATTTTTCATTTCTTTCTTGACAGTGAGTCTAGTCTTCTAGCTGAGCAAAATCTATTGCTGTTGCCCAGAGGATTTGATTTCTAGTTTTGCAGACTGCACAGGAGCCATGATCTGGGTTCCTGGTAGATGTGGAGTATTTGACATGGTGCCTGACCATCTGCAGTAACTTCTGCACAAGGAGGGAAACAAGAGAAACCCTGCCTTGACTATATTGTGAAGCAGGAGGGAGTCACAGGGAAAACACACACACACAGAGGACATACGATTTTTGCATCCCTGCTATTCTATTGATTATATTTCCAGACACTTCATGTTGCAAGGAAGGAGAAAGCAACAGGTTTCATCAACCTTGTGTTCGGAGTCTGATACATTTCTATCCAGAACCAGATGAAAGTGGAAAGGGAACATCTGAGAACTTACATGAAGGATCAATAAAATAATACAGCAGTCAACATGCCTTTACATCAAGGATAACTGAGCTTTCCTCACTGTGTTACCAAAACTAAGAAAGGCTGTGCTGGGCCAAGTATCCTGGCACATCAATGTCCTAGCTCCATGCCTCCATTGCCAGCAGCACTTCAGTCTTGCCCCAGGGCTGAGCACTGCAGCATCAGCAGGAGAACAGGCTGCTAGCAGGTTGCAGGCAGGTGAGGACACACCTGCTGGCTGCTTCAGGGTGCTCGGAGGGGACAGACACTGTGACACTTCCTCCGTTTGCAGGCTGGATTTGTTAGGCATGGCAGACAAAGCTAGGACCCAGCATATGGTTGTTGTTCTGCAATTGTATTTCCATAATGTGTGGTGTGGCCTGCAATAGCCAGTGGGGTACAATAGCCACAGTGAAAGCTCTTAAGTGTTATTAATGAATTATGGTAAAAGCAACAGTAAATAGTGGTTGCTCATTTAGTCAGGAAGTGTTATAAGGTCCGATTGGTTTTGATGCTGTGGTCAAAGATTTATTGGGGTTGGATATTGTTGCTTGTCTGGAAGGCCAAGTAAAACACCTGGATGTGTGGAGCAATGTCATTGTGCTTTACCAGGGGACTCTGTAGGAGTCGGAGGCAAAGGTGACTCCTGGGCCTGGGCAGCACAATTTCTGACAGGTTGTCATAGCAAACCGCAACATTTTAAGGCTTTTTAAAATTGGGAGGTATGCTGATGGAAGTGCCAGAATGCATGTGTAATCCCAGTGTGGTTTCAGACAATGGAATAATTTTTATCTATGGAGATTGCCTAATTCTAAAAAGCCCTTAGCTTCATTTCCATCAGTGAGTTACTTTTGTGAGGGTTTCGCTTGTTTTGGCCACTCGATTTTGAAGTAAACAGCTTTTTGGAAAAAGATACACAGAAAAAAGTAACCTGACAGTTTATATCACACATTTGCCTAAGTTATCTTAAAATGCTGCAGAAAATTTATTACACAAATACACCGGCTACCATCACATTTTCCCTTTTCAGAATCTCTGAAAAACACAATCTGTTTAAAAATCACACATTAGGCAACTAGTAATGATGGCATTCACTTAAAACTACTCTTTCAAAATGATTTAATTTTTTTTCTGGCTTTTAAACTTCTAACTTTCATGTTTTAAAGCTGTCGGGAAAAGTTACACTAACGAAATAAAAAGAAAGCAAAATTTTGGTTAAACCCATAACTTTGACATGGAACCTCTGACTACTAAGAAACTTCCAATAAAATAAGGAAATCTGATGGTAATTGCCATAGCTCTTGAGGAACCTCACACACAAACAGAATATCCTGAGTAGGAAGAATCAGTGGCTGGCTTGGGTGAAAGCCTGAAGCAAAGACTGAAGCTTCATATCAGATCTAAGACAGCACTAAGTTTTAAAATGGCCTATAAAAACAACAGGAAGAGCCTGTAAAGCTATTTCCTGATGAAAGAAGACCTTGTCCTTCCGGACTTAGGATATCTCTGTAAAGCTGTCTCATTCCCTAAATCTGCCTTTTCTGGCAGCAAAATATGCCTGAAATCACGTAGCTTTGTAGGGATTATTCAAATAAGAGAAAGGAGTTTAAGGAATTCAAAGCATTGAAAAAATGTCACTCTTTATAAGTGTGTTTGGGAAAACAGTTTGGCTTTAGGTTGCTCTGGTATTGAGGGATCCTAAAGAAGAGAACTGAACCTTAGTAACATTCTTTTCTCAATCCAGATCAAAAGGTAAGAGGAATGTGTAAGATATTCCTCTCCAAGACTTAGCAGGTGGGCCACAGATACATCTTTCAAGGTATGCTTCAAGGTGCACCTGGCTCAACAGTTGCATCTCCACGGGCCACTAAAAATCTCTCTTTTCACCTCCTCTCAATTTTTTGTCTTTTCCTAACTAACTTCATTCCTTCAACCCACTCTCTCAAATCTTCTTATCCCTACTCCTTTTTTCCATTTATTTTCTTTCCAAGTCCTTTCTCTGTTGTCCTCCCTCCAGTTTTGCCCTCACAGTTCACCTTGTCTCATCCCACAGGCCTTATTCTGTTCAAGGAATAGAAGAATTGACCCAGGTTTAGATACTGAAGCAGGATCTTACTGGGTCACACCTTTAAACCACTTTTTTTCTGGTTCCACTTCATACAAGGCTTAACCCTCCTCTTGTTTTCTGGTGACACCAAGTCCTCCTCAATAGCTGATTTAGCTTGGGATCATATTGCCCAAGAAGAACCTACCAAGAGGTGAGTCCTACTGAGGACACACCTCTTTTTCATGGACACATATCCGCCCTTCATCTCCCACCTCATTTCTGAGTGCTGTCTCTCTTGCAGAAGTGGTTTCCTTTTTTTAGACACCCTACACAATTATAGGAATTTTATATATAATTTCCAAAACAAACGTTGCTTTGCTGCCATCAACTCCTTTCCAAATACTGTTGTGCATTTGGCACTTCTGTGGCCTTCCAAATGATGGCACATAACCCCCCTGCTGTGAGGGTTATAGAGCTTGATTTAGCTTTTCTCCTCAGGTCTGTATCAGCAGAACTGAGAGCACATCCCGACATCCTGGATGAGGTACACAAAGTAGGTTAACTCTTTGCCTTCACTTACAATGCAGCAGTGAATGTTTAGCACCAGGTGTTCATCCATTTGAGGCTGTGGTATTTATTTATAGCTCAGAGCAAGGAGTTCACACTCAAGACACTGTGCCAGCCTTCGCTGAGTGAAAACGCACCAAGAGAACAGGACCAGCAAGAAGCTGTGAGAACCAGTGCATTGTCCATACATGCTCCACTCCACAGGCTCCACTCCTATTCCTGCTTACAGGAATCATAACAGCACCTAAAGGTTTACCCAGAGTTAAGGGCTAGCTGTGCTGGATGACACACAAACATACTGTTGAGGGAAGTCCATAGCACAATAAGTTGAACACTGACACAGTTACACAAAGGAGCAAGAAACCATTATCTTCCCCAGATCAAAACCAGGAACTGAAAGAGTAGCTGTGACTTGTCAAGGTCACTCAAGAACTGAGCAACAGAGATTGGAACAGAAATTTGTATTTCTCTGAGTCATAGCTCAGTGTCTCAGTCACAAGACCATCCTTCACCTCTTACTCTTTTCCCAAGGGAAGAAAATGCCATTCCTATTTGCTTACCTAGCAGCAGTCCTAGCTACAGGCGATAGGGTCCTTATAAGCAAGCAGGGTACCAGCAAGGGTGGCATCTGAAGCAATGGGCTTTACACATAAGCACTTGCCTCCCTGCTGGGGGCATATGACACAGCTGGTGTGCATTAGAAAGGCTGCCTGATTCTTACAGCACCCTCAGATTTACTGCCTCATAAAGGTGATGGAGACAAGGAGAACTTGCAGCCTGATCCCCCTCAGATTAGGTTTCTGAACATTTCCTTTATGGCATGTAGAGAGAATCTGAAGGACAGTTCAACAGCACAGATATTTTCCTGGCAAGGAAAGAGCTTTGAAGCTCTCAAGTGGTCCCAGAATAAACTCCATGACTTGGGAATGAACACTATGTGCTGACAACGTCATCAGTTCATGACTTTAAAGGCCAGCTTTTCAAGACACCTTTTCTTGGTGCCCACTGCAGGGCTGTGATCCAGACAGATTTTCTAGAAAGAATGCAAAGGGTTAAATGGGACACCTCTGTGGGATGCTTCTGTGGGCATTCTTGCTCATCTCCATGCACATCAAGGGATAAGGGCACTTACCTGTGAGAAGCAGATGTGAGCTGGAGATTTCTGGTAGGCCTAGTCCTGCTGGTTCCCCTAACAAACCCGAAGTCTCACTGCAGGGGGAATGGAGGGGAAAGGGAATCACTGGGACACAATCTGGGAGAGGAATTGCAACAAACACAGAGACATGGTTTAGGCTCATATAGCATATCCAGACAGAATAGGAAAGGCCCTACAAATACTGAAAATAATCACATAATGAAAAAGCAGTGACTCTTTACTAAGAGATTCCTTGCAGAAGATGGACAGGGTTCTAAATGGGAAGAAGATACGGGTTAGATGGATGTTACAGGATGCCTGCTGGCTAAGAAACAGTGTGGAGGATTAAAAATTGTTATGTAATTAAAGTAGATGCAGGGGAAATATTCTGACTCTGAAAAGTCAGAGAAAAAGACTTCAGGGGAGTCTAGGTTTGGCTGGGGAGATTTGCTGCGCTTGTAAGCCTGCAGGCATTGTTTTTGCTCATAGTCACAGCATGGTGCATGTGTGGTATTGCCATGTACCTGAGTGCCATCTAGGCCATTTTATGAGGAGATCTGCTGTTTAGAAAGTACAACCTATCGCACACCCTATCTTCAAAACTTTTCAAACCTTGGGGCAGTTTTTGGCTTCAGGCAGTAAAGCTGAACAAGCAAAGATTTCCCTGTCCCTCCATGTAGTTCTGTGAATGGTTTCTTAAATATCTTGGAAAAAAGTTGTTTTTCTGCATGAAACTTGGTCCATTCAAGACCAAGTTTCATGATCCACACTTCTGCTGTAGTGGCAGTTTCACTTCTCATTCCTACCAGGTCCCCGGCAGACACAGTACAGTAGAAGCAATAGTTTGGAGACTACGGCCTGGGACAGAGTGGCTGGAAAGCTGCCTGGTGGAAAAGGACCTGGGGCTGTTGGTTGTGAGGGGCTGAACATGAACCAGCATGTGCCTGGGCAGCCAAGGAAACCAACAGCATCATGGCCTGTATCAATAATAGTGTGGCCAGCTGGACCAAGGCAGGAATTGTCCCCCTGAACCAGTGTACCTGGTAAGGCTGCCGCTTGAATCCTGTGTTCAGTTTTGGGCTCCTCACTGCAAGAAAGACATTGAAGTGCTGGAGTGTGGCCAGAGAAGAGTGGTGGAACTGGTGAAGGGTCTGGAACACAAGTCCTGTGAGAAGCAGCTTAGGGAGCTGCAGTTGTTTAGCCTGGAGAAAAGGAGGCTCAAGGGGGGACTTTATCACTCTCTACAACTGCCTGAAGGGAGGCTGTAGCCAGGTGGGGGTCAAACTCTTGTCCCAAGTAACCAGCAATAAGACAAGAGAAAATGGCCTCAAGTTGTACCAGGAGAAATTTAGATTGGATATTAGGAAAAATGTCTTCACCAAAAGGTTTGTCAAGTATTGGAATGGGCTTGCCAAGGAAGTGTTTGAGTCTCCACCCCTGGAGGTATTTAGAATATGTGTAAATGCGGTGCTCAGGGATGTGGTTTAGTGTTGTACTTGGCATCGTGGTCTTGATGATCCCAAAAGTCTTTTCCAGCCTAAACAGTTCTATGCTTCTAACCAGTGTCAGTCTGCAGAGATGTTCCTGAGCTCAGGACATTTTCTGACAGTGGGAGAGCAGGAACCTCCACAGAGCAAGACAGTTTTTCTTCAATAAGGAGCCCCACACAGCTCCTGGCCTTGTCAAGCTGGAGCTCCAAGTTCATGACCATTTTTCCTTCTTACAGAGTGAAGAGGAGTAGAGATATTATTACTGTCTTACTCACATCTGCCCCCAGGTTTAGAAACAAGTCAGTAATTGCAATCAAAGCTATGAACAAAAAGCTGGTGACAGCTGTGCTGGTTTTGTAACTGACATAGCAAAATCTCTGTGGGGTCTCCCCATCAAGATTCTCTTTCAGCCTTGCAGGTTCTCCCACCTGGAGGGAAGCAGAGCAGGAGAGTACAACAGAGGAGCCAAGCATGGCTACAGACAAATGTGCACAGATGTTTTACCTACCTTGAGCTGACACAACCTCTGTTGCAGTTCAGTTCACCACTTCCCCTTCCTTTTTCTTATGCTGTATCCCCATACTGTATGGTGATCCATTGCCACATCACCACATACTTACTGAAGACTGTGATGACAGTCCCAGGGCCAGTGAATTCCCACAGATACTTTAATCACAGGCCAAAGCAGGAAACCAGTAACTGGAAATGATTGATGGAGAAGGGGATGTGACAATTAGGCAGCCTGATGACAGAGGCCAAGCAGGAATACACATGAAGGGAAGAGAGGATCTGATGACAGGAACATTGCTTGTGACCACTGGACCACAGAGTCTAAGCCTGTTAGACTGCTGTTACCATGATGTGCTGCTTCAGAGAAGAGGGGATGAGTCCATATCAGTCATTCAGATACCAGGGAAGAAGAATCTCCCTGAACAAAACAAAAAGGTTTGCAAAGGAACAGCTTATATATGAAAATTGCCATTCCTTTAATTATCTTGCCAATAACAAAAACGACAACTCACCAAAGAGTAAGACTGAGGTGTGGTGGTGGAGGTAGTGAGATATGAGCCCTCAAGTTCACTGTGTGAACTCCTTAGCTGGAAGAGAGGATGGAGAGAAAAGGGAGAGAGTGGGGCAGATCTTTGGTCCCAGCTTTGTCACTTAGCCTATGGTGCAAAGCAGGCAAAAGAATTGCACTGAGGTGGAGTGTAGCACTGTTTCTCAGAAATTCAGTCTTCATTTTTAAAAAAAAAATCAAATCAGACACAGCTCGCTGCTTTTCCTTTATAATCAACTGAAAAACAGACTAAAAATTTGTATGTGCCTTTTTTTTCCCCTCCTGTTTCTATAAATTAAATATAATTTTCTTTCTCCTTCTCCTTTTTCTCATTTCTTGCAAGCAGGAATGTAGGTGTGTTTTCTTTTGGTGTGTATTTTCACAGTATTTTGTCAAAAGCCTTGAATGTCTTACCAAGCACCTGTCATCTTTGACAGCAAGTTCATAAGCACTGACATAAACACCCAGCTTTATGTCTCTTGCTTCTCTTGCTATTTAGAAGCACAAGAGGGGAGAGCACATCTAAATCTCTGCCCACTAGAGTAATGTCCAAGGGAGATATATCTGTGGCACAGGTAGAATGAACCCTAAACTCCTTTTGATAATGCCACCTTTGGATCCATTTTAATCTTTTTGCGGGGTGATAGTTAGCCGGATAAAATGTTAGCTCATGTCATCTTGCTCTTACAGTTTTCTGAGACAAATATTTACTTGATTCATCTGAAAATCTTGTTCATTCAGATTAATAATTCATCAAAATATGTAATGGCACTGACCACATTTATATGTAATTAAGTAATTTTCCTTGTACACAATTGCTGCAAGTGCACCAAAGTTATATCCATGTAAACGGGACAGTAACACAAAGATTGTGGAAGGCAAGAATCTGTACCTGGCTCTACAGTTAGGTATAATTTTCACTATATCACAGGTTTTTTTGAGACTGCCTACCTAGAAAGACCTATAAGGAAGGTCTCCAGTCTCATCACAACTGAAACACATACAAGTTCTGATACTTCAGAGAAAAAACACAGCTCACCCAAAGAGCTGCAGCAGCGTTGACAAACCCCTTCCACACTTCACATAAATTTTGATTCAGAGGACTGCTTTCTTCTCTGAAAAAGAAGATTTTCTCCATGCATTGTACTGATGGGAGTTGCATGTGAGCATTGGCTCATATGATAGCATCAGAGGTTTGTGTCCAAACCTCTGTGGCACCACTCTCTCCCAAATGGTCTCCAGTGGATCACAGATTACGCTGACCAGCTGTGCCTGGCATGGGAGGGGTGGCAAAGAGTAGACAGCAAATGCAATGCTGGAGAAAAAACACAGAGCAAAAGCTGCTGGCCAAAGGGACCATGAAGTGGGAATTAATTGCGTGGGTTTTGCCTGTGATGAGCAAGATCTTCCAAGCCTGTCATATCAGCTTCTATCCACTGTATAAACCAAAAATTCTCCCCAGGGCTCTCCCAAAGCCCTCTTTCCATTTGTACATGTATATTGCCTCAGCTGGACTCATAATAACTCATTTCTTCTGTGTTTATTGTAGCACCACTGCCTTGTTGCTGTGGTGATCTACAACTGTGACAGCCTTGAGCGTGATGGATGGAGCAAATGGAAAACCGTGGGAAATCAGAGGCAGAGGCTTGCAGCAGGGCACCTCTACCTTGTGCTTCAGCTGGCAAGGAGAAGAAGGGAGTGAAGAGGACATGAACGAGCTTGAATGAAGCAGACTAAAATGGAAGGGGAAAATGAAACATAGAAGAAAGGTAGCAGAGACTTTATGGTGAGGCAGGAAGTAGTGATTTGGTAGACAATTTGTTTTACTACAGACTTCTCAAACAACTCTAGCCAAGTCATCCCATGGTCTGAACATCAGTTTCCCTTCTGTAAAAAGTTTCTGAGAGAGAAACTATCACAAAGTGTCATGGGTCATGGGGAATATAAGATAGAATGGCACCCACTTTCTAGGTGATGAAACACAGACTGAACAACATCAGAAAAAAAAATAGTTTTTATCTGAACATTCTCAACAAAGTCACAGTTCATAGAGGAAAGCAAACAGAAACAGATGTGAGGAAGTTGAATCCATTTCTGTTTGTCTCCATGATGGATCTATAGCCAATATATGCAGTTACTATACTTTTGGGAAGCTCTTTTAGCTCATTTGTTTGCATCAGCATTGCAGGGCTTATCCCCAGCTGGCCAACATGGTATCTCACGTCCCTCAGCATCAGGGAAGGACAACGGCTTTCTGCTGAAATTGTGTTTTCCTTTCCCTGCTGTCATTCTCCTCCTACCAGGTGTTTTCTGTGAATCATTGTTTTGCATCCTAAGTTCTACTGATGTGGCTGAAAGCATAGACTTTAATTTAGGTAAAGTGGAGAAGACCTCTTGAATACGGATACTGCCAAACTGATTTGTGATTAGGCAAATACAGCTCTGGAAGCCTCTCAGTCACTGAGTGCTATCACAGGAAGCCACAGAACAAAATGTCTTTCATTTGAGTGAAATCTTTTTAAAGCATCTGGCCTCTTTCCTTTCCTCTCCCATTAGAGACTGTCTCTAAACCTGATTGCTCTGATGGCTAGAAGCTTCCTTTCAATTTCTAGAGTAAATTTCTTTACGGTCAGTTTAGACCCAGTTGTTCCTGGGATGTCCTTCAGCTGTAGTAACCCTCTGATTTTTACTCTCCAAGAGACTTATAGAGGGGAAATCTAGCCACTCTCATTCTTCAGTTTCTGGGCTGTAAAAGCCAGTCTCTCTTAGTCTCTATACACAGGCTATGAGTCTCCCTGACCCTGGCCATCATTGTGCTCATTTTTCTCTTCACCTCCTCCCATTGAAACTCATATTTCTAGGAAGTGGGCAACAAGAATTGTACTCCATTTTTCAGATGAGATATCTCCTGAGTTCTGCATACCACTAATCACTTTTCCTTCTCTTTCTGGATACGTTGTTGGGTATTATTTGTCTTTATACACTTGCAACATTTTGGGGCTCACAGTCACTCTGCACTGACAGTGTAGTAGTGCAAGTTTTTGTCATTCTTTGGCATGTCCAGCTGTTGAGCCACAACAGTGTTGCTGTTACAAATTCTGATACATTTCTGCATAATAAAGCTAAGGGGCTACTGAATTCCACTCTTCCAAACTGACGCCTTCCCTTTCTGCACAACCTGACTCGGTCTCCCCAACAGCCAGCTCCTTATCTACCTTTTAACATTTTCATAACTTCTATTTTAGATAGTAATTTCACTTATGGCACTGTGACAAGTGTAGTCATTGTAGTCACTGTAGTCTGAACAGGTAAGGTCTGTATCATTTCTCCAATCCAAAATAGTTGTTTTATCAAAGAGAAATATCGAGTTATTCTGGCATGCTCTGCCTTTGACAAACTAATATTGCATTGTTCCTCACTGTTCATTTGCCTTTGTGTTGTTTTTTTTTTTTCAATTATTCCCTCCTACAGATTGGCTCTAAAGCTGTAGGCACTGTGGTGGTCAGAAGAATGGGTCTGCATTTCCCTAGATTACACTCTTCTTTTCTTAGAGATAGCAGAAGCACTGCATCTGTTATTCTGCAGTCAGACAGTGCTACCACCAACTTGACAGATTAATTAAAAATCCGCCCTGCAAGATTTACCATTTCATATGCCAGCTATCTCAATATTCTGAGATATTCTGGTCCCTGTGACTGGAGCTGATCAAGATGCTTACGTTCCTAGTTCATCCCAAATGCAGTCATTTCCTTTTCTGTACACACAGTGTTTGCTCCATATTTCCCCTTGTCAGAATTACTGAAAATTGGAGTGTTACTCATTTAATTTATGTTGTCCCTGGGTCACACCTTGGATACCCTCATTTTTTTTCCCCAAGCATGCACAGGCCCTTTCCACATCATGTCATCAAGGAATCACTTTTTGTTTCTTTTACTTGCTTTTGCAAGATCTGTCTCAGGCTGGCCTTTAATGAGTCTTAACTTTTACTGTTTTAACCCTCCTGCTCTACAGCACACAGCAACCCTTGCAGTGACCTGCTGCTTACTTCTGGTGCAACCTGTGCTTTCTGAGCTACTTCAATCTAAAGGGCCACTGACAGAATTGGTTTGGAGACACTATAAAAGAGATGTCACAGAGACTTGCCTGAGTTTATTATCAGCTGCGTTCTAAACTATTAAAAATTAAATATATTCAACAAATGTGTGAAGATAGGCCCTAAATCCTCCACTGAGATTTAACTGAAAGCATTTCTGCCCACGACCCAGTTGCTCTGGGTCAGGAAGAAAGAAGCATTTTTCTTTCCTTGCCTGTTCTACATGTTCACTTATTCTGTCGATTGTGTCTTTTGTATTTTTAGAAGTGAATGTTGCTAAGGCAACCTAACTAGCTGAACATTTTGTTTCCCTAAGAACAATGTTTAAATATTCAGGCAATTTTCCATTGTTCAACAGAAATGGTGAGATCAGTCAGATTATCCAGATCAGAGGAGGGAAGTTTAGGTTGGCCTTCTCTTACATGTAAAAGCCTTCAGTGTGCTGACAGCCATCCAACAGCCCTGTGCAAGGAGGAGCAACACACAGCAGACACATAGACACCCTCATAAATGGGGAAAATGTTTCAGTTTATTTCCTTCTATTCCACTCTCCACAATAAATTAAAGCATGTATGTATTTCCAGGTAGAGGAGTTACACTCAGCCCCGTGTTGAGGCTGACACAGAGCCTGCTCTTGCTCTGAAAGCACAGCATCTGAGAAAGATAGTATTCTACAGGTCAGAAGAGACAAAGAAAAATATCTATCCACTTGATCACATCCTTCCCTCTTTGACTTTCAGGCATATTTCAAGCATCTGGAAAATATTTACACTGCAATATTCCAGACGCTTGCTGATATGTCCAAAACTGGGCTAGTGATAGGATCCTGAACACAAGTCCCACCTGTACACAGCTCACCAGCCTGGCTTTCTGGCTGATTTTGCACCAGAGCAGATTCCAAAGGGGCTGGCACAGCCCATCCCACTGGCTGATCTGTGAAGGCAGGAACTCCCACAGTATAAGTGGTGTTAAGCAAAGTGCAGTGCTCGTGGCCTGCCACAGAGCCAGAACCACACACTGAGGCTGAGATACCTTGAAGTCTGCTTCTGACATGAACATTTTCTAGGATGATCTCTAAGTGTGCTTAGTTTCACTTTTCCCTGTGGCATTGTGGGATGGTTAAAACTATAAAAACCTGAAGAAAACATGGTTTTGGATTAAAAACGTTTTTCAAAGATGTGCCAAATACTGTTACAATGCTGAAAACACCAGGAAGGGAAGGGAGAAGATAATAAATAATAAGAGATTAAAAGTGTGAAAAGCAGTCAGCATGAGAAACTGCAAAAGGCATTGAGGTACAAAATCCAGGATGCAGGCAAGAAAGGGGATGATCCAGAAGCAGGGAGCAGCCTGATACTAAGGGATGGAAGGTGCAGAGGAGAGTCACAGCGGGAAGTTAAGTGAGGAATGCAGGACTGAAGCTGTCAGTGACAGCAGAGATGCTGCACAGTGGAGCAGGCACTCCTCCACTGAGTGACACACAGCACACGCCTGACTGACGAGTGTTACTACAAGATGGAGCTACTGATCCTTTCCAATATCTAGCTCTGGAAATGTGCTACTCACTCTCCCTTTTAAATATCTTTCCAGGAGACAGGAGCAATAGAGAATTAACACTGGATTGCAAATCATCCATCTGGAAAGATAACTTTAGAAACCACTTGTTTTTCATAATTTGGTAGTTTCTGTGTGCATATTTGTGCTTTTCTCTTTCTCTTTTTAAAAGTGAAGCACATCACCTAGAGCATTCATATACTTGGGCCTAACAACCAGTCAGTGCAAAGAGGGTTATGCTGTTTAAAGAAAAATGGGAAAGTTGTCTGGTTAATCTAGGTCAGATCCATGTGTACCAAACAGTAAAAGAAGTGTCCTAGGACTGCCAAAGATAATGCCTTGAAATGGCAGTGTTATTTTTCAGAAAACTAGCTGGTTCCTAGGACTATGAACAGCTAGGGAAAGTCTGAATAACTAGAAAAGGCCATGAATCCTGGGTTAGCTTGGAATCCATGGGAGCCATCAAAGAGCCATACAAGTCAAAGAACTCCTAGCCCTAAGACAAGCTAGTCTGTTTGGCTGTTTTCCAACCCCACTGCTTTTCCTGAAAGACAAGAAAAACAAGGCAAGAAAGGCAAGAAGACAATATTAGGTGTGGATGGATACATAAACTGTACCAAGGGAAATTTGGTTTGGATGTTAGGAAAAAGTTTTTTACAGAAAGAGTGATAAAGTACTGGAATGATCTGCCCAGGGAGGCAGTGGAGTAACAATCCCTGGATGTGTTTAAAAAAGACTGGATGTGGCACCTGGTGCCATCGTTCAGTTGAAGCATTAGGCCTGGGTTGGACTTGATTTGGAGGTCTCTTCCAACCTAGTGATTCTGTAATTCTGTGATATCAAATCATGTGCAATTAAACTACTGCTAAAAGCAGTGTTTGGGATGATTTCCTTTGTGTTTCTCCTTTACAGCCCTCACTCTCCCTGCAGGCTGGACTGCCTGGCTGTCTCCTCAAGCCCAGGACCTGGCCAAGCTGGAGGACCAGGAGGAAGATCAAAGTCCAAAACAGGGCTCATGGGTGAATAAGATCTTTAGTCAGAGACAAGGGTCTAGCAGAGGCTTAGAACTTGATGAATAAAAAGATGGAACTCTTCGTAGAATGGCAGAAAAAAGTTATTCAGAGGTCTAGGAATGGGGCAGATTGGTGCACCCCAGGTTCACAGTTAGAGAGGCTGGTGAGAGTCATGATCCTTCACACTGCAATACATCTGACTGCAAAGAAAGGTGATAGTTTCAACTTTTGCCCCTGGTCTACTGAAACTTTGGTGCAGCCAGGGCATGGAGCACCCGAGCTTAATGTTCTCCTGGAGCAGCTGATTGTACAGAGTGAAGGAGGGGAAGAAAGAAGTGGAAATTGCAGCCTGGGAAAGGATGCCAAAGGGACAAGGAGCAGAGGGGAAATATAAGGTGTGCTTGCTCTCAGCACAGGCTATTCTTGAAGCATCAGCTAACAACAAATCCTTTGTTTCATCCCTACTGATTTGTTAAATTTCAGCGTCTTTGCCCCTGCCGGGGGTTAACTGTAAATAATGCTGTCACCCAACTACATCATGTGCCCAAAAAGGGAAGACTGAGCTGAACAGGACCAAAACCCTGAAGGGATCATTTTAATTTGAGAAAGAGTACGTACTATGTAAATAATCAAGTACCTGCTCACCACAGACACCCTCAGGAGAAAGAAAGGTGAAGGTGCCACGGCCACGGCAGTACTGTTGGACAAGAGCCAGCACAATGGTGCACCCACAGCGCTAGCTGTGCCAGATATCTGCAGTGAGTCTTGCAAGAGCAAGAAGCCCAGGGATGTTGCTGCACAGTTTATTGTATGTTTCCCAGAACCTGGCCTAAGCCAGGATTAGTTTCAAGACCTGGCACTGCCAGTGACATAACTCATATCACTTTGAGAAAATCTCTTGCCCTCCATCTGTCTCAGTTTCTTCACCTGTGAAACAGAACCTGATAGTGACTTTGTAATGCATGACTGCTTTTCTGGCTCTGGCTTCCCCACCTGCTCTACAGCTGCTGGCATGGCAGTCTGCAGGTGCATCTGCTTTCTGTAGCCTTAAGGGAGGCAGCTTTTGCTGTAAGAGACTGTGGCTGTATGAATATATGAGCAGAGCAGTCAGTGCTGCTGTTATTGTTACAGACAGCAGTAGTAGCTGGTACAGCTTCTCTGAAAATGTGATTACGGCCCAGAGAAGGCAGCTGGTGCAGACATGGAAGCCATGCACATCTACCACTTTTAAGTCCTATTTGTATTAATAAATGTGAACTCACCAGCACTTTTCAGTTAGTCAGGTAAAATACCCTTTCTGAGTATCACGTAAAAATATCTGAATAGTGCTTTTATGACCACTGCCCAGTGTAGCCACCCCCTGACAAGGCTTTGTGGCCCCTGCACACACTGTAAATGCTACATCTAACCTGGGAGAACCACCTCTGTCACACATAGCAGAAAGGATACTTTGCATAAAGGAGCAACCAGCAACTGCATTGAGGACAGCTACTGTTCTGAACAGAGCAGTAAGCCTCTCAAATTATTTTTATTATCAGTTTTCTGAGGACAGCAGCTTTATATTCAGTTGACATAAGAAACACAGCCGTGGTCTTAGAAGGTTGTATGGATGAGATTACTTCCTTCTCTTCTTTTACACACCTACTCTCCCAGCTACTGTTCTTATTAACCATGTACAGGGAACAGGGAGAAGGGGACCAGGAGAAAAGGGGATGAAACAGCAAAGATGAAGGCAGATGCTTATGTTAGTCTCTTGAAGTAGCTGATCAGATTTTCTTTCTACACAGTAACTTGAATTTTGCCATGCAAAAGGAAGAAATTTAAAATTAAGTATTGACCCTGTTCTCACCAACAGAGCAAGCTATCTGCATGTCACGTTTTTAAAAATGTTGCACACTCAATGATTAGGTTTTCAAGAGTGAGCAAAAGGGAGGTTTGGATTTTACTCTAAATTTCTCTTGTTCCTCACTGTTCGGACATACTCCTGCTTTCAGCGCCATGAGTAAGAGGTGTTACATAACTATGCAAAATGCCAGAGATGTGGAGGCACGAATCCTGTCGGGGCTCAGGTATTAGACTATGACTCTGAAAATATTGCCATGATTTCCATAGCAAATCCACTGAGTCATGGAAATGTTAGGGATTATTCACACTGTGGGAGGAGCCAAGGAAATGCAGATCTGGAAGGAGAGCTTTTGCATGAGCCAGCTTCTGCTTAAGGCAAGAAAAGAACTTTTTCTGATCTATCTGCAAATAGCCTAGATGTCCTTTCAACTAATTGCACACCGTGAGCAACAGTTTTTACAGACTCTGTCCCCTCTATCTTAGGTACCTATGTGCAGGGATGCCTTTGGTATATTCAACCAGCTTGGCTCTCCTACAGATTTTTTGTACTACACAAATGCAAGGAATTGGCAGCATATTTATCCTTTACATTGGCCAAGCAGACTGGAACTTCTTGACAACAGGCCCAGGGCTAAGGACACTGAGAGATGAGAGAGGAGGATCTCTATGAGTGAGGGGATCTCCACACAGGCTTGAACAAGCAGCTGTTTGCTTTGATTTCAGAGTGATAATAATCTCTCAAATGGCATCTTAGGACTCAGCTGCTGCAACACTGGTTTTGGAATCAAATTACTAGAAAGGTCAAAATTGTTAACATGTGCTTTAGGATGAGGGAAAATACCAGGAAAAACCTGTAAGCTTCCACTGCTGAAATATGTCCCCTGGACCAGCAGATGCTAACATTTTCTTCCCTTCACTGTAGGCAGAAGGGTGTCTTCTCACCAAGGGAACAGAAAAAAGGAGGTCATTCTGCTTGGAGTTCTCTCAAAAATGTGCAAGGAGGCAGAGACTCTTGTGACTTTTTCATAATTTAAGAGGCACAAAACAGTGTTAGAGGGAGTGAATGAATAGATTATGTCCCTCTTACCTAACACGCCCCTAACCTTCACACTCTCTGTAGGGCTTCTTTGGCACCGTTGGGCACAGTCGCTCTAGTGTTAAAAACATAATACTTATTATTGATCCTACATCCAACAGGAGAAAATGACTGTGGAGTTGGTGACCACAGCCAAAGAACAAGACTTAAGAAGAGAATTTTACTCATGCCTCCATTACATGAGCTGGGGCATAAGCATAATAATGATTACACCACAATTCTTCTTCAACAAGAAGCATTAAAAAATAAGAAAAAAAAAGCAAAGGCCTCCACAATGTTTGAACTACAGCTTTGTCTTTCTTGTTTACGAGACACCTCTGTGAAGCCATCTGAAGACATGTGATGTCTTCAGCATTGCATTAATCATCAAGGTAGCTGGCAGATCAGAGCAATGCATTTTCCTTTTGAAAGCATTCAAATTAAAACATCCACTGTGAAACAGTGTAGAGCTCCCAATGGAGGCTTGTTTTGGATGCATCGTGCATACTTTGTCTCTTTGAGCTGGCCCTCACCAATTAAAAGCCAATCTTACATACTGGCCTTTCTCCCACTGATGCATTCAACCATCTCTTCCCATGCAAGTGAGCTGCCTCTACATTCCATATCCCAGTGGTGCTTTCATTTTGTCTTGTACACCCCAAATGGATAAGAGGATTCACCTTGATATGACAGTGCCAGTGCCTTCAAAGTAATTTGGCCCATGAAAAGTCATCTTTCTAATCCTTGAGAATGTCATGTGTATTAGCTGCAGCCTTTCTGGTATGAATTCTCCAGAGTGGATTCAATTTCACACAAGTCTCAGCAAGACAGACCATCCTAGGCTAGGAATTAACACCCAACACAGCCTTTAATCTTCATAGAGACAAGCAACCACTGCTCTCCCTATAGCACCCGCCTTTAAATCTATGCATAATTCTTCCTAAAACAGGGAAGTTTGATCTGGGAATTTGGAGGTCAAATACTTTAAGCTGTCTTGCCCTATATCCCCCTTTCATATCTGAACATATTTATGTGCAACATTGCTTGTTCACATACAGTCTTCACTTTAACCTGCATCATTAAGTTAAGCTTTTCCACAGCATTTTTCCTCATTCATTTCCTCTTGACCCACAAAATCCTATCACCTGAGTTTAATGAGCCATTGAACTCAACTCAGGTTCAGGTTGTCAGCCACTGTGTTCAAAACTGTTAGTCTTCCAGTTCTTTCCCATAACTTCCCTTGAGCTGTGTATTCTTGGCCAGCTACCTACTCATGAATTCTACATCAGAACTGACTCCTCTCCAAGGCAGTACATACCAGGCTTAAATCCACCTCAGTGCAGTCTGATGGACAGGCGATCTTTGTAGTATTTCCATGGAGTCAAGCAGACGAGGTTCCAGTCACCCAGAAGAGAATGGCAGGGTTAGGAACTGGGGAGGGGCTCACAGAAGCCCTCCAGCCTCACCTGAGTGAGCACCGCAGGACACGCTCCAGTACAGCTGGGCACATGTATTTGTGTGGCCTAGCCAAACCTGGCCCAAGGTCATGAACAGCAAAAAATGTATCTCTCATGCTTTTTACTCTTCTAAAAGTACACCTTTGCTATATGCTTTGTGTGCTCCTTGTTTCAGTTGTGACACTATTATTCTTATTGCAGACCACTATTTCACAGTCTGACTTTTTTTTCTTTTTTTATTACTGCTTTGCATCGCTGCCTTGGTTAAAATACTGGTACTGCGATCAAGTATTTTGGTGAACAGCTGAATAAATTCTTGAAGACATGAATAATTATCCTAATTTACTCTATTAACGCCACACACAAAATTTAAAGACTCTTGCAAGCACCCCACTGGACAAAATATTTCAGAAACAGAAAATATTAGGGAATATCTTGTTCTGTGCTCAGGAAAGAAAATTCAGGAAGGCTGTATAGACATCACATTTAGTTTGCTTTTAATGTTTTGAAAGGGGAGAATCTTTCAAACTTTCAGAAGTGGGTACCTGCCTCAGGACAGTCCCTCCTTGACTCCACTTTCTCCAGAGGAGACCCCTCACTCTTTAGACCTGGAAAGTTGTTCGGACCAGAGTGAAATAGCTGCAGTCATGACCTTGCTCTCACCTTTCCCCATTACCACCAGTTTCTTTGATAGTTAGTCCTTTTGGGGGCAGTGGAAGGATTGTGTCCACAATAAGGCCAGGGCTTGTCTTTGTGTTGTACAGGAATATAGCAGATGTAGTGAAAATGAGAATCCTCTGCTCCACTTTTCTCTCTAGGGACTTTGGCATTCAGCATGTCCATGCAGAATTTCCTCAAGAAATGGAAAGGGCTCAGAAATGAAAGAACTGGCTTCAGGCCAACACTTGGTCCTTCAGGCAAACTCCTGAGATACCCTATATGTGAAATGAATCACAGACCTCTGCCTCTGAGGGAATTAGAGTTAATAGCTTAATGTTCTCAAAGAAAAGGAAAAAAAAAAGTCGTGCAGGCATTTTGAACCTCCTCACTGCTGGGCTTTTCCTTCTTAAGGCAGTTTCAGGAGAGATGGTTGTTAGGGAGAGGGAGTAGGATCCCATTTTGTATGCAGATTTCAGTGCTAAGTTGAAGGTCTTACAGTCTCATGATGCCAGGGCAACAGCAGCAGTATCTGGCAAGTTATTTTGCAGTGATCATCAGATGACCTTGAGATTTACCCAACCAGGGCAGTACGGTTTCTATAAATATTACTTATTCCAGGATCATGTTTTCAGCTGTACCAGAGACAATCCTAGTGAAAAATTAATTCAGTCAGGCACACCCTCCATTCCTCCTCACCCCTTACCTCTCCCCCACAACTGGCCCTCCCTTATTCTGGGTTGTAAAAAAAACCTCTGAGATTTATCTTTTCGCACTGACCTTCTGAGCTATCTAATGATGAAGATAGGAAGAGGTTGCAACCAGACAGTGGAAAAAAACCCCTTTTGCTAGCAGGGAAATGTGTGAGTAATACACACACTGTTGGATAGCGTCCAAATCACTCTAGTAACGGCTGTTGGTTTCCCTTACGAAGAAAATGATCGAAGGAGAAAGAGGAGCTGCAGTCGGGTGTCAGAAATGCTGAGTCGCAACGAGAGAGTGCCGCATCCAATGGAAATTTACCCAGGAGCCAGCGACATTCACACGCTGAGGACGCTGAGGACGAGGACCTAGGGCTTGTAGGGAAATCCTGCCCTCACTCACCCACCGCTGTACTGCCTCCACGTCACCATCCAGGCAGAGCACACCCTGGAAAAGCAGACCAGGAGACTCCTAGACAGAGTGAGCTGCCAGGACAGGCTCCATGGCACATGA
Source organism: Anthoscopus minutus (assembly GCA_013399455.1). Lineage (NCBI taxonomy): Eukaryota > Metazoa > Chordata > Aves > Passeriformes > Paridae > Anthoscopus > Anthoscopus minutus. The sequence continues at coordinate 107,285 of VWYI01031673.1, read as the reverse complement.
AGCACTCTCCATAGTGTGCGAGGATGTCTGGCCCCACAGCACTGCCTAGTCCTCAGGGATTTTGTGCCTCAAGTAATTAATTGCTGCTCATCTGGCTCCTCCCCTGCTTTGGACACATGGACTTGAAATGAGACAGCTGAGTTCAGCTGACCCATACCTGGGGCTTCCAGGAGACAGCAAGCAGGAAAGGTGACTTTACAACTCTCTGCTTTTAGGGCTGTGCCTTGGGTCGAGGTAGAACTTCCCCAGCAGCTGCTTCATTGCATGCCCTGTAGATATTTTTACATGATTTCAGGCCCATATTGGAAGCAGAATGCAGGAAAACTCTGACTTCACCCTTGTCAGAGGGTCTCAGGTTTGGGATACGACCAGAACATCTCGTCCTGTCCCCCACATACCGGGGGATAACCATGACTTTGCCTGCAAGTTCTTGGGCTCTCCCTGGAAGTGGGAGGATGAGCGATAATGCCAGAGGACAAAGGATACAAGACAGTAAGTAAGAGTTGTAGCTGAAAACAGAGGACTACTCACATCAAGCTCAAAGATGGAAAAAAGAGGAGAAAGTAGCTGGTGCTGCAATGATGGGGATGCTGGCTAGATGGTGCTAGCACATGCTCCTGTGCTTTTGTCATGAACTAGTACAACATTGTTACTGCTTTTCCTTTAGACAGAGGTTTAATTTCCATTGCAAGAGCTGGAGAAAGTACTGTCTGTTCATGGTATTGCTAATAGAGAACAGGTAGTCCCCAAGGGAGTTCTTGTCCCTGTCAAAGTTGAAGAGTTCCTGGAATATGAGAAAGATAATGCTCTCTTTGCAGCACTGGGGAATGATAAGCAGCCGTCTCAACCCAGTACTCTTGTGTTGGCTAAATATGACACAAAATATGATATCTCTCTGACGTCATCCCTGAAATCACCCCTTCTCACGCTGTGCTGCAGAAACTCGCTCTTAATCCTCTGGACTACACTGGATTAAGCTCTCCTGGCTATGCTAATAGGGCCGGCTCCAGTCACCAAGGCAACAGCAGGCTCCTCAGCCCCTGCAAGGAGCGTATCCACGTAGTAAGGTGAAGATCTTGGCTCCAGCACACCCAGTCCTGCAATCCACACAGTTTCCATTTGCACGTTGTGCTTTTTATTTGGTGCCATAACCTGCTTGTGGCAGAGCATCCGTACGGCTCTCCAGAAGACCCAGGACCAGGTACGAGAGATCCTGTGCCTCCCGTGGTGAAAAACAGTGGGCTTCTGGGACACCTGCTGGTAGGCTGGTGCTTGACACACAAGGTCCTGAGAAGTTTGGACCTGCACAAGGACTATTTCCAAACTCCAGAGCTTGGATTATATGTCTCCTGGTTCTCTTAGGGAATATCTGTGATGAACAACGAAGATTGAGGGTAAATCAGATCTTGAATATAGGTTCACAACAGAAGCAAGCTCCCTATATATTATGGCTCTCACAGAACCCAGCCACCACTAGAGGGAACAGAAGCTCACAAGGAATGACAAAATTACAAGATTGCTCTCTAAAATTAATGCAGTCAATGAGAAAATACTAGCAGATGTTCTCCATTAGAACTGTAGGCGAAATATAGACATCTCCTGATCTGGTAAGAGAAGGAAGTGGCGACTGGACATGGAGAACAAGGTCCAATCCCATCTCCAGCTCCTACAGGCAGAGGATTAAAAGTGGACACCTTACATCCGAGTCTTCTTGAAGCTGTTGATAGAAAATTAGGCAAAGCTGCAGGCTAGGACATCATATATTTGGTGGAAAAGAAGATATCACCTTTTTTTGTGTGCATGAAAAAGAGCTTACAAGCATCCCAACACTCTCTGCAATGGCATATGTTGCATATGGAAGCAGAGTCAGCTGGGTTAGCTGTCCTGGGCTTGCTCTTGGATGCTCTGTGAACGTGGGGCTCTGTTCAGGGCTGCACTGTCCAGCCAGCCTTGTCATGCACAACAGTGGAAAAAGAAATAACCAATATGATTAGGTAGAAAGTGGAAGTAAAATTTTTTTCAAGAGGTTAGAAATAACCTCAGCTTCAGCAGCCAGTTATCCAGAGCTGAGAGAAATGGGAACTAGCAATTGAAAGTAAACGGAACACATCCCTGCAAGTCCTTGCCTGTCCTGAGGGTTAGTAAGGAAAGAGCATAATAATGATTACACGCTGACTGCTCCTTCAGAGATGTTCATGCTGCTATAGGTATCCTTTGGTATTTTCTCAGACAAGAGCAGGGTGCCTTGCTGAGTACCCTGATTCCAGGCCCTTCACAGCAGCTCTCCTGCTGGCTGATGGTACAGAGCAGCCAGGAGCCAAAATGGATACAGGGCAGGCAGTCCTCACATAGTAATTCTCCCTAAAGTTTAAGGTCAGCTGAATAGTAGTGTGGAAAGGAATTGCACTCTTGCTGCCTCTTGTGTCAGTCATTTCAGCTTATGTATAAGTCTTCCCTTTCCTAGCTCATAGATTTATGTGCTGTCATCTTCTGTTTTATTATGTCAGGTGCACTGACTTCCAAAGAGTTGCTTCCAAATCACACTGCTATAACCAAGAGGAGAAGGGGGACTCCATATTTTTGTTCCCAGGAATGAATCCTGAAGCTGTCTTGATCTGTGAAGCAGCTACAGGGGATTTTGTAGTAGAATCAGTCCCATTACTGCCTTTTGTCCCTATGACTCATCTTAATCCTGTTAACTGCAAAAAATTATTTCCTAAGAAATATACTTTCTTAGCTTTAGGCCAAAACTGTTTGGTCCTGCCTTCTTCTTATGCACAAGTTTTCCTCTAATTCCTGTTCATGCTACCCTGCCTGGCACAGAGTGAACCATTTCCCCTCATTCCCACAAGCAAATCCCACACAGCCCTGTGCAGGAGGTATCAAGATCCTGCTGGTCACACTGCAGTGAGAAACTCAGTCCAGAGGCCCTCAGCTGAGCAGCAGCCGTAGCACAGCTCCAAAGCTAGTTCGTGTATTTGGTTCCTTTCTGGCCTCTCCTTTCCCCTGGATGAAGAGAAAAACCTTGTTTTAAGTATAGCTACAATCACCACAGCTGCCTGGCACAGAAATCAATGGGAGGCCAGGAAACTTAGTCCAGTCCCTGTCAGGGCACTTTTCAGTTGCCTTTTCTCTTTCCTCCCAGCCTCAGGGCCAGTCCAGCTACTTCCATTGTCTGCCAAGCATGGCAGCAAAATTCTTACCCTGCTGCAAGAATTTCACCCACAGACTGGCTTAGATGTGCACACACACAAGTGTTATTGCTGCACTCATGGCCTGTCTTCCTCTGTCCTCATCTTCAAATGTCAGTCCCGTGGAGATTCTGGGGCTGACTCACTCCAATCACAAGCTCTGGCCTGCCCATGACCTGCATGTCTGAGCAATTCTCCTTGGCCAGTTTTATTTTAGACCTTGGCTGTGGGCAGGAATTATGTGTCTGGGAATAAAGCTCAACTCCTTTGTGATTGACAAGGAAGCATCTGGATATCCTTTAACCTAATGCTGCTGCTGAAATGGGCTGATGCCACAAAACACAGCAGTAGGAACAACTCTGGGGTCAGGGAAATGCCAGCCTGCAGTTTCACATCTTCTATAGAGGCAGAATGACCATATGCCTCTGTTTGGATCCCAGTTTAGGCTTGGAATATGAACCATGGAAAACCAGCAGGGTAGTTGAATCCCAGACCTGGAATTGCGATTCTCCCTAATCTTTTTAGACAGATGCTTCAGGAGTTTTCCACGAGACCCTACATTACCTAAAGAAGAGCATTATGGCCTCATTCCATAGAGCTGTAAATTCTCTTATCATATAGGTGATATCATATATCATATCTTATAGGTGATTCTTGACCTGATCACCATGGGAAGCTTGTTTCTAAAACAGGCTGTGTTTTCACAGCACACAAGGCTAAGAAATGAGATTCTTCTGTATAGCAGATTACTAGCACCTCAGAAAAATCTGGCCTGTCCAGACTTGAGGCATTTCTAGAAGGTTAGGTTTTGTAATACTTTACACCCTCAGATGTCACTGGGAGCTTTGTTCTTGATTTCTGTGGGGATAGGGTTTATTTTAAGGGCATTTCATTTTATCAGAAATCAAAAGCACTTCATACACTTTGTGCACATGGGCATAACCTAGCCATTCAGGGAAATGCTGTCTCTGTAGGACAACCATGAGCTGACAAGACATCCACATGCATATAAAAATCACCATGTCAGGGCCTTAATTTTTCTGAAAATTTTTGCCTCCTAGTGCTATGCAAATCACGCAGTTCACCTTCACTTCCCCCTGGTGGAAAATAGGCTGAATCAAGAGAGGACTTACAAACAGGACTTGACAAAGTGTGTAGTTCTTTAGAGCAATTAGGGCCCCAGCATGGGACAGGAGCTGTGCACTTCACCGCTCTTGCCTGTGTTCATATCTTAACATCCACTTGAGAAGTTTGACATTGCTCAAGTAACAAAAAATGGCCAAAGCATTGGAATGAAACAAAGGCCAAACAAAAAATGAACTGTCTCACAAGTCAGCTCTGCAGCTCTTAAGCCAACCCTCTTTCTCTGTAGCCAGTCTAATGCCAAGATGTTGCCATAGCTTTGGTAGAAAGTCACACTTGAAGAAAGGAAAAGTGAATCTGTGAAGCTATACATTACCTTAGCACAACAATACTTATGCAGGTCAGTGCTGGGGAGGTGGGGAGCCCATGCTTGAAACGTGGAGAGAAACTTGCCATATGCCCAAGGACCTCACAATAAAATCAGGCATTTTAATATCTGCACTGCACATAATCCCTGACAGGCTCTAATTTTGAAGGAATACATAAATATAAATCTGAATAGGGAGTGGAATATATAAATGCATACATTTTTTGACTAAATAAATAACCTTTTTCACACCTGTTACCTCATGAGCATATCTTTACCTACAATGAGATAAGAGTTGTGGTGGTTGTCTATTTGGAAGCTCCAGTAAGAAATGCTTCAGTCAGACAGCTTTCTTCTCTCCGATGTTATAGAACCGAAGTGACTGTGGGCTGCAAAGTCAGTACAGAACCTCGTACAGAATACAGAACCACAACAAGCCATGAGATGGTTCAAGTAGTGCAGACTGGTGATTTAGCATTAACAAACATCAGCCAAAAGTACAGTCAAAGAGGATATCAGAAGCAGCAAAACTGCTTCTGCTGCAAAGCTCCAGTGAGGTACAGAATATATCACACCTTTAATGGCAAATCATTTTCCCTTCCTATTCTTGGCAAGTCCTGTCCCCTCTCCAAAAGACTTCTCTTTGCAAATGAACAACAGGGGTGAGGTTTACACAAGGGAAATTCTTGAGCATGAAATGCAGAGTACAAAACACAACATCAGCCTGAAAAGTCCAGCAATCCATTATCATAAGCTTACATGAGCTATATTTTCCATGTTTCTAAAACACAAGCAAAGTAGCTAACATCTCTTATGTGGCAGGAATCCAGAGAAAGAGGCAAGCCAAAGCAAGACTGGGCAGTCCTCCAGCAGAATGGGTTAGCTTCAAAAGCTGAAGTGCACTTAAAACTTTAAGGGGGAACAAGAGGTAGCTTTAGATGTTGTTTTGTCATCCATACATGGATTTCCAAGCTGATGAGTAGTTCTTCTCATCACCGCCATTAGGCTATAGTTTCCTACATAGGAATCATGCCATTTAAGCAACAGGAGCAAGTTTCATCATTCCATCAAACAGTATGGCTGACACTTGCTATTTCCAGTACACTCTCTGCTCACAGAGTAAATTACCCCCAGTAGAGTAACTACTACTTACTTAGCAGCAGTCCAGTGCAGAAAGAAGAAAGGATTGCTTCTACAAGTTAAGAGAGCTTAGGAAATTCTGAGTAAGACAGAATGTTACTAGCATCTAGCAAGAAGTGGCACAGATACTGTGACTGTCTCTACTCTAGTGGAAAATAGCTCAGTAGGGAGTTCATTTCTTCTCCCACCTGAAAATTATCACTCCCACCAGTATCAGACCTTCTTACATGAGGCTGCTGATGCACTTGGAATTGGCTAAATCCTTTGAGATGCTCCCTGCCATGTTGTTACTCCAGTCACTGATGGTTTTCTTGGGTAAAGCTAGTTGGAACATGAAGAAAAGGCAGATCAGCTGTAGCCATCTTATAAGTATGGGGTTTCTCTTTCTTATTGCTGTTTTGCCATGTCTTGTTCATACATGTAACTGTTGGCAGATGTAAAACAAGTGAAAAGAAAAATAGGCCCTTAAAATCAGTATTTTTTTCCTCTGAGTATGCTCAGACAAAAGACAGGGTATCAGAGCTCTTGTGATGCTATAGGGAGATAGACAGGGAGAGACAAGTCATTTCAGGGAAGTTTTGTAAAGCTGAGTAATCCCAGCTTTCATGATCTTCAGTGTGTATGTTACATTGAGGAAAATAAAGGGGAAAGGGGCTACAAGCCTGCTTGTACCGAGCAAGTGCAGATAGAAGTGCTATTCACGACACAAAAACACTGTTGTGACAATTAACCTTGCTCTGCTGACAGCCTCAGTGAAGGGAGCAAGAACTGATTCAGTTTGGAGACTGAACTCCTACCTCTATCTTGGAATGAATGTAAGGGAGTAGGAGCACTAGAAGAGAGGGGAGGAGTGAAAAGAAAAAAAAAATTGTTCTTCTCTGATTGAAGTTGGCAGGCAGCTCCCCTGGCATCCTCACATCGGCAAAGACCCTCCCCTCCTCCTTAGCAGCACCCCCTTGTTTCAAGGTATTAAAAACAAGATAACAAATCCATCCAGAAAAGACATTTACACGATGTTTAAAATATAAACAGTGCCCACATCAATACAAATCAGAATTTTGAATTGGCTATTCTTACTTCACAGAGTAGATTGCTCAGAAGTTTTTTAAAGAACCACATGCAGAACTTATTCTTGTTTAAACAGTAAAGAAGAAAAAAAACTAGAAAACCTCACTCAAATCCTAAAAATATTCCTTTAACCAGCTGTTGTATACTCAGATGATTTTCCCTTTTTTGGGGTGCACTGCAGGGCAAACACCGAAGATTTCTTCTAGGAAGAATCTTGGGTACTTTTTCAAGTTGAGAATACAGAAAGAAAATTTGTATTTGGAATCTTGTTTGAAATGGAGGCTGAGAAAAGATGGGCTACATCCCCATGTTCTACTGTACACAGCCATACAAAAGATACTGAGTCCAGAAAGTCCCATGGAAAACTGTTCTTGAGTCTGTACACACTGCAGGCTGCACAACATTTCAGAATGACCTGTTTATAAAGCAAAATACTAATGGTCCATAACAAAGTTAAAAGCCAGCACTGTAATGGGCCACAGAAAAAACTAACAAACAAACAAACAAGCTCCACAAACAAATAAACAAAAAAACTAAGAAAAAAGATAATTACTGGCAGTATTTAAGGTCCCTGAAATAGCTGGGAATTTGCTATGGAATTTTCAAGCTGTTAGCACATGAAAGAGAAGCAGGACTGGCAGCCAGTGAGTCTGCATGGCATATGAAGTGTTTGGGTATCAGATCCAGATTCAGAAATATGGAAAACAAACCCCACTTCCGGGGCTAAGACCTACTGAAAGAGAGGACAAGACACTGGTAGCAGAAAAGGAAGATGGAGGGAGAGAAGGCACAGAGAATGGGAATGGCTAAAATCAGGGAAAGAAATTGTGGTGTCATGCTGGGGATTTTAAAAATGCTAGTTTTGATATAAACTCAGTGCATGACCTTGATGACAGACAAACCTTATAATGCTTTTTCTCAAATTCCCATGTCTGTAAAATAGATACAGTATTTCTGTATCTCAAGATTCTTACATGGGAAGTGCCAGAAAGCTATTAAATATACGGTGTAAAAAAGTATCAATTAGGCAGAAAAGGAAAAAGCAAACTCAAAAAATAATTACTGGTATCTGTGGAAAAATGTCATTTTGGGTGCCATAAAGAGCTATGCCATTTATATTCTTAAAAGGAGGCATAGCTGAGAAAAGCAGCACTCTACTTATTACCACTGAGGTCCCAGCAGACGTTCCTACTGAAAGAACAGACACTGTAAACAACTGAATGCTGATGCAATTGTGATAGTGATTGAAGAAGGAAGATCAGGATCTCATTGTGTTCAGCACTGTGAACACCCAATCATCCTTACTCGAGAGTGTCATATTTAGACTGCAAGCAAAAGACAGTAAAGGGTAGAGTAAGCTGGTATGAGATATATATATAGCAATGAAGTTGCTTTCTCTGATTGGGTTTCAACTTGGTGAAAAGATAAGTGATCCCATCATCCTGGCCTCATGTTTAGAGGAATCTGGATCTTTGTATTGTGTATGAAAGCAACCAGCAGTTCTCTGGTGCGGAGAGCAGAGGATGTGCCAGAAAATCAGTTGAGCAGTAACTGTATGCAAATTATTACCTCTGCAGTAGATCACAGCAAAGAAGGAATTTTGGCAACATCCTCTCCAGGATTTTGCTGTTCCTCGGGGAATCTTCTGACTAAGTGAAGGGCACTTATGAGGTATATTATTTCATTATTTCTGCAGCTTGGGCACTCTTCTGCCTGCAGCGCTGCAGGGATCTTGGCATGCAGCTTGGCATTTTGCCAGTCAGCTAACTGGAGCACTGAAGTGAAGCAATGAAGCCAATGCAGCAAAAATGCTGATTGTACTACAGTCTGGGAGAAATTATTTTTGTATTCAACTCACGGCAAAGCCTGTTACAACGTCATAAATCCTCTGTAGCTGTGAGAAAGGGACAAGGAAGAGAAGCCTGCTGTCTCTGCTTTTCCTGCACGGTCTATTCTCAGCACTGTGCGTCACGCTGAAGGAGTTCATCACTCTCCATCAGTTCTGCACAGTTCAGGAAGATTCTAACATCTGGGTCTGCAGTGCTATGAGTAAGCAAAGACTTTTTGCACCACAATCCAAAGATCACAAAAGCCAGAGAGTTTCTTGCTGTCAAACCACATGTTTTTGCTCTGAGAAAATTTGACAGAATAAATAGAGAGCTCCCATAGTGCCAATATTAAAAACAATTTTCAGAGTACAACAGCACTTTACATGGGGAAAAAATTCACATAGGGCTCTTGGAAGAAATAAAAGCAGATGTAAATGTCAAATTCATTTAATGTCAGGAAATTG
>VWYI01031673.1:64996-98128 GCA_013399455.1 Anthoscopus minutus | reverse complement strand
AAGCAGATGTAAATGTCAATTCATTTAATGTCAGGAAATTGTGTATCGAGAGAGATGGATCCATAGCAGTTATTATAACCACTGGCTAAGAAATTATTTGTGTTTTCTGCAGAATAGTTGGTAGGTTTTTCCCCATCTTCTTACACAATGGCAGAAGACTGTGAGTTCACCTGTGAAAAGACAGAGAGCAAAAAGCAAGCAACAGTAGTTAATAGCTGGAGAACATGGGTATGAGTTTTGGGTTGCAAGACTCCTATTGTCAAATCCATAATGAGACAGTAACTAAACAACTGAGTTTGCAGCATCAGGCCAGAAATACCAAAAATGAGCAGAAGGCCAAACAGGACTATGAAGAGACAAAGTAAATTGTTTAAGGATTCAGAACAGTAGAGTGGCAGAGCTATCTTGAGCTATGAGTAAACCCAGTGTGTTGAGATTTATTAACCCAGGATTCCAGGATTTACTAAACCAGCAACTCCCGCTGAGCTGCTGATATTCTGAAGCTTAGGTTTAAATACACAATTATATTGGCAGGATGATATAAAAAGCGTTTCGGGCAATTAGCATAGTTCTTTTACTGGGTGCAAGGTTGCCATCTGGAGAGCTGCAGCACTACTAGGCTAGGGACACTGATAGTTTCATAGATAATTACCCTAACCCATTGCTGACATAAAAGAACACAGGTGTGCTCCTTTTAATTGCTGGGCTTTGGATTTATCATAAAAATAACGAGGTGAGAGCTGGGAAATGTGTCTAATATAAGCTCAGAAACAGTCTTTCATAGCATGTGTGGCATGCATCTGCATCCATGTTGCTAAGCATTCTAATGGCACAGAGATAGGACATGCCTCCTAAAGTGAAAAATATACCCTTTTCAATATTGTGTTTTGAAGGGTGTAGAGATAGAGAGAGCTACAGAGCAAGGAGTGCTCAAGTAGCAGAGTAACAGCAGCTTTGATTCTGCTACCAAGTTCCTCTGGTCACAAAGATATTACATTACAGTTGCATAAGCCATGCTTTCTGTTTGCAGGTGAATAAATGACAGGCTGTGCATTTTCCATCCATGGAGATACTCAAGACTGGATAGAGCTATGAGCAATCTGGGCAGATCTTCAACCAACCCTGATTTGAACAAGAGGTTGATCTGGAAACCTCCAAATGTGTCTTCCAACCTGAAGTATGCTGTGCCCATTGCAGTATAAGGATCATGGTTTTGCTGCCCATGCCTAACAGAATAGCAACTTCTGGCCTTTATTTCCTGACCAGAGCTAAGTATTTTATCTCTGCAGAAGACAAACTCTTCCATTTTTCATGCTTCACCAGGAAGAGTCACTGGATATGGCTACAGAAGCAGCTAAATTCCACTGTGTAAGACATATCCACAGGCATTTTCAGTTAGCTTAAACAGTGAACTCCTAAACCAATGAGTGCTGACACTTCACATTGTGCTGTGTGGACATAAAATGCAGCTGGGCATTTAAGTAATGAGCAGAAATTTCTCTTAATCTTGTCATATTCCCTTGGAGGCAGTCATGAAGTACAACACAGACTATTCCTTAGTGTCTGTCATGCCTCACCTTATGAATAACCCAAATATACAACTTTGCTTCCAGAGATTTTTTAGAGTTTTGCTATTTCTTTTTTGTTCTTTCCATGTCTATCTTTCCATTTACAGGCAAGTGCAAGTATTTTCTCTTCATTTATGCATATAAACCCCATAATAACACCAAGGTTATGCACCCTTAAGGCTACTCTTCCACACAACCTTTTCTCATGATGAGCCATGGTTATATATGTACTAAAGCTGAGAAGAGACAGAGGGAGCACGGTGCCCTAATAAAGTTGTTGGAGCTCTCAGTGCAATAAAATAACCTATAATGCAGCACAAAGAAAAGAATATTCTGTGGATGTAGTTGACAAACCCTGGGAATCTGAAGTGTTTAGAAAAGCTTAAGGCAGTAACAGCTAGGTAGGCACTTTCCTGCTTCTCAGTGCGAGGTCAGGCACACTGACAAAATACAAGAGTGCTCATACAAAGGTGGCCTGCCATGTGGGTTGGCATAAGGCTCAGTAAACTGTGTGATGCAAAGGCAAATACTTTTGAAGGTTGAGAGCAGGCTCAGAAACTTCATGGCTCAAGCATATAAAGAATAGATAGCAAAATCAGTTTGATAGAAAATTTGTAGCAATAGTGGTCAAGAGGATGGAGAAAAGTACACCATGGATCAAAACTGATTGTGGCAGTGCAGAACTACTGCAAAAAAAGGACATCATCTTGTCCTTAAGGACTGGGGGGGCGCAGCTTTTGTGAATGTCAGAGTAAAAAAATCTGTGCCTTGACAGAACGGTGCAGAATGGTTTAAACAAATACATTTTTGGTTATATGCAAATTCTATCAGAACAGTATCTGAACCAGGGCCGTGTCAAACCTGCCTATCACACTCACTGAAATAATTCATCTGCCAGTTGAACTGCAGGACTATCAGCACCTTCGTTATCTGACTGTTCTCTTTGTTTGAACAGATGGAATGACCATAGAGGCCTGGGTGTCAGATATTGTTGCATTCTCCATATCTCAAGTTTTTTGTCTGCAATCCCAGATATTTCCCAGCAGAAGGCAACTTTCCAGTGAGCTGTCTGTGCTGTCACCTCTACAGCAGCAGAGCAGGAGCTGCTGAACAAAGTAACGACAAGGATGACCTCCAGCCACTCCCTGCTTAAAAGACAATGAAGCAAGATCTGTAAATGCCATGTAAAGAGGGACTTGGCAACAGCAGCTGCCAATCACACTTGGAGAAAGTTTATAAGCAAAAGTGAGGAACTTGTAGCATGAGAAGGCATATCTGACCTAGCTTTTGTCCACCTGGCTGAGACACCCACAACAACAAAGACAGGGAGCCTTAGCAGCAAGAACTGATGGTCACACAAATGGGCAGGGACCCCGGTGGCTCTCTGCTCTGCAGTTCTGGCACAGGGGGATAAGTCCCAGAAGGAGAGGGAGAACAGAGACAGAACAGCAGGGTCTTTTCTGAGGCTGAGCAGACAGCCCTCAATTGGCACAACCACAGAAAGCTGAATTTATCATCCACCCACAGACTCTGGGACTGCCGGCTTGAGCGCCCTCATTAGCAGCTCCAGTTCTCATAGGCAGCAAAGAGGGGTGGCATGTAAGGAGGAAGGAGGGTGAAGCAGGCTGGAAGCTCGGAGGACACAAGGACAACCAGGCAGGGTGAGTCCAGGAGCTGGATAACACTGCAGGACCATGGTGCTGTCTCAGTGCAAATGCAAAGGAGCTACTTTTGGAGCAGGACAATCTGTCCTGTAATGACAGGGTTAAGGTTAATTTTAAATTGGCAGAGAGTGTCTGTGACTTTTTCACTTGCACTTTCAAATCTCTGGGGCTGGTAGTTGCTAATTACAATAATATGAGGTGACAATCACATGAGGAGTTATGGATGGTTGAGCAGGGCTGAAAATCCAGAAGGTCAGATCACAGTGTACTATAGTGGCAGGGTGCAGAAGCCCTGTCCCCAGATCTTCTCTTCCTCCCTCCCCTCTTCTTCTCTCCACTATCTGCAGTATCTCAAAAGCAAAACACTGAAGAGAAATCATTCTCATAATTAGAATGCAATATGTATGCAGGGCACAAGGAGCTGGGTTTCAGTGTCACTCCAGCTAACCAAATTCACAAAGCACACGGCCAAAAGGGACCAAGTAAGCATCTCATTTCATTTCCCACATACCGTGGGTTGCCAGACAGCACCTGACTTTAGTGACTGTTAAAGCAAAATCATGATGAACCCTTAAGATTTTATTTTGACACAAAGAAGCCCACACAAAGAAAGCACAAAACTGGAATAAAACACCGGGAACTCTCAGTGTTCCTATTCAGCATTCACTTTGCATGGGCCTAAAAGGTCATGCAGAGATAGGGTCTTTTCATATAAAACTGAGATACTTCTAAGTCATGTTGTCAGCTCTTTTTCCCCTTATCTAGCTCAATAAAAAACTGGCTTTGGGTCAGCCCATTCCCATGACCAGCAAGTGAATTATGGCTACTGCCATTCTCACATAAAAGATCAGTTCAGCCCTGACCTCAGACTTACCCATGGGTAAGCAATGCTGTCAACTGCTGCTCACAGACTATGCTGGAGAAGGCCATGTGAGAACTTTCTAAAGATACCAAAATTCTCTGAAGGTGAAATCCACTCTTCATCCATGACAGAGGGTTTCCATGACAAGCATAACCACTGACTGATCTCTTAACACTGCTCAGTTGGACATCTACAGTCACATCCCTGGAAAACAAGAACCATATTAAGCCCCAGGTCAGTACTCCATGGATTTTGAAAATGCTACATCTGTCTGCTGTGGCCATTTCTGAAAGGCATCCCATGGAATTAAACTGAAATAAAAGTAACCAAGCCTTACATGGAAACAAGCTTTGTGTTGGTCTTTGAAAATTATGGCTTGGGGCTCTGTGGTATATCTTCTCAGATTATGAAGAGAACCTCAATAAACCTTTGATTGCTTTTTGTAACTTATACATTTAAATGTAACATTTTACCTACCTGTTTTATCTCAACAGTCTTTCTCAATGCTTGAAGAATCAGCTGAAGTTACACTTTTTTGAGGCCAAACCTAAAACAATTTGAAAGACAGAAAGGGTCATTCATCATACACAAAATTCCTTATGTATTAAGTTTTAGTAGCAATTGCACTCAAATGTCTAATGAGACAACTGGAGAAAAAGTCTCTCTGGAGGCATCATGAAGTTTTAGAACATTTCTATCTATGCTGATCTGGTGATGACTGCTCTTCCAAGAAAGGTCTCCAGCTGAATCAGGCGGGAACCAACAAAAACACAGAGACAGGCAAGTCTGAATTTAGCTCGAAGACTAAATATAACTATTATATTATCATTAAATATAAATTTTTATATTAAAGCTCACACACACACACGTGCCTGTGGGAAAAGGGTGAGTGATTAAAACTCAGCTTCACTTATAAAAAGGTTGTGGCAAAATGCTGCCTGCAAATCTGTGAGGAGGTTCAATACTGACTCAGCCTGAAGCATCTGGCTCTCTCCTGAATCAATGCCTTCTACATTTCCTATATCCTCAAGGCTTTTTAAATTTCTTTTGGCAGCCTCACCTTCAGACGCTGTACTCTAACTGTCTAGGCTTAATACAGGAGTGAAGCTAAAGATCTGGTATGGATTTCAAGCTTTTATGCTAAAAGAGATAGTAGTAACAGCATCTACAGCAATAAGAACAGACTTTGTTAGCAAAAAATGTTAGGATGTCGTGACATGTGAAACTGTAATAGCAAACACTTCTCAACTTGGCTTTTCCTTATTGTAAGGATCCTGAAAGGGTCACTGTAATCACAGCTTCAGGGACTGAAATTTTTAACATAAACGGTAAGAGTTATTACAACAGGGCTGGGGGGGAGCAGTTATGCTTCTGCTCTGATTAAAGCCTGAGTTTTATTAAGATTAAACTGTAGAGGAGGTTATTCAATTTTAGTGGGTCTGAAAAACAACAATGAAAAAGGCATGAATTTCTGTTCATAAATTGTGAGTGACTTCTTACAATATGTACATAATAGTCAAGTTACCAAGTTCCTCATGCCCGTATTTGAAGATTGGCTGTATCAGAACTGGTTAAATATCCCTTAGTAAATATATTTGAAATTACTTCTTTGGAGAGATCTGTGGAAGTCTGTAATGATGGCAATTGGTTCTTGGGTTATTTAACACCAGAATATTCTGAGTACATTGTTGGATGTTTGTACAAACCCTGCTGTTGGTAAGGATGCCTTCTCTTGCACAGCGCAGCTCTTCTACAGTATCCAAATTTTCCCTATTCAAAGCTTTATGTGAGATGGGGAAGGTTTGTCACAAAGGTTTGTGACTGTTGCTTTTGAGCAGTTTTTGGGGGTTGTCTGATCTAGCAATGATGATTAATCTATGAAGCAGTTGTTTGCTGATTACCTGAAAACTGAGTTTTCAAAAAGAATAGATCCCAGACTCACAGAAGGAAAAGAGATATCATGCCATCTAGATGGTTTCCCAAACCAAGAAAATTTGTTTCAGTTGTTTCTTTGCTAATGCTTCAATACAACTTTGCTACCCTCTCTCCAGAGACTTTGTGACTTTAGTTTTGCTTTTCCTGTTTGCTTCTATTACTTAATCCATAATTTAATACTACACATGCAGGAAGGAAGCTATTAAAAAGCAATTCAAAGGCTTATATTAACTTGGAAAAATAGCACTGTAGTGAGCACTTTTTTTCTCCACAGCAATATTCCAGGTGGTATCATATTAGAATTTTTTACTGCTACTTCCAAGGAGAAAACAGCTCTGCAGTATCCTCCAGTATCACAGTATCTTAAGGAACAGCTTCCTTTTTACACCAAAAGAGCTACACAAAGTAGAAGCTGAACCAGCATCTCTGTAGGAATGTAGCAGGAAGAAAGGGCTAGGAAAATGTGTTCTTTCCCAGAACTGGAGTAGTATTTTAAACTCCAGTCTAGATGCTGAAGTCTAAAATCTCTTTCTAGCCCTGAGGTATTGGTGGACATCAGGCAGATCACTGGACCCACTGTGGAAAGGGTTTTAACCTTTCCTGTCTTTCAAAAAGGTGGTTCAAAAGGCTTAATCAAAATATTTTTTGAACATCAAGTAAACGGAGCTACACAAAATATCATTAGTAGCAGGAAAACCTGACAAATGAACTCCAGCCTTCACCATATACATTATTCTGAAAGAAGATAGTATCTCTGAGATAAAAAGTTGACTAGGACTTTATCCCTTATGAAGCAATCTTTTCAGCAGCTTTGTCCTCCACAATACCAAGGTTTCGGTAATCTCATTTAAAAAACATATTAAAAGCACCCCAAATCCTCAAACTTTTATGATAACTGACAATTCAGGAAACACAGAGATATATCTATATCTATGTATGTATATGTGTGTGTGTAGACATATATAGAAACTTTCTGCATTTAAAAGTTTGAGAATTTGGGGTGCTTTTATTATGTTTTTTAACATATATACATATATATACATCTAAAAGCCATGCTGCAAAAATGACAGGGAAAGTAATCTGTAATTGAATTCAATTTACAGCTCCCAGATCACGCAGCCTTCCTGACTCATCCAAGCCACTCTGCTTTATCAGAACTGCCAGCATCACACTGAGACAGTGTACAATAAAATATGGAAAATATGTTCACAGTGTGTGACCTGAGTGATGCTATGAGCTGTCATGAAAAACACTTTCTTCTTACAGTTGAAATGTCATGATGCTGTTCATTAGCTTTGAAGCATTCAGATATTGCTGCTGCTACTGGTACTGCTTCTGCCGTGCCTGTTTTGTGTACAGAGGATTTCAGGGCTCAGTATTATACACTCAGCCTCCTTCACCAGCCCAAAATGTAAAGCTTCACTTCTGGCCATAGTCCTGAGCAATATGAGATGGAATCTCTCCTATGCATCTCAATAGTGAGGCGCTGTAAGATAACACCCTCATATGCTCCTCCTACCCTCAAAATGAGGTAAAATTTGGCTGCCCAGGAGCCAGTCCTTTGCAGACTTAAGCAGCACAGATACTCCAATAAAAACATATGACACTACTTTCATGCAACTCAATTTTGTAGACACAGGTCTAGTTGTACCTATCACTGACCAGTCTGAACCCTCACTTTTCTTATTGCAGATTTAGCATCTTGTGCTTGCCAAATAATAAATAAAGCTTTACCATTCTTTCTCCTATTTTACTATAGAGCTTGGGCTGGCTACTCTTATTCATTCAAATAATACTTCTGCATCTGTGATTTTAGTTCAAAGCACTGAAATCTTTCTGCATTTCATGCCTGTATCATGGCATGGCAAGAGAATACTGTACCATTTCTTCTAATGGCTCCAAAGCACTAATAACACCTGCATCACTAAGTAATGGTGCATCTAGTACCCTCAGCAGGAGAGAAACACAGAATAATTCAAGTTGGGAAGAACATTTCTCTTTAGTCCAAACTGTGCTAAAAGTTGAGCTAACTCCAAAGTTAGGCCAGGGAGGCAGGGGATCAAGAATAATAATTTTTATCTGTCATCACTGTGTAAGATAGAAATCAATTTCTTTGTGTGGATTAAATGCAATATTTCTAGGAGTTAATGAGGAAAAAAATTACCATACAATATAGACTCCACAGCAAGGAACTGATAGTGAACAATTGATCTTAGCACCTCATATTTACTACTTCATTGACACTTGCTGCCTTTCCAAAGACTGGATATGCAAGACATGCAGCTGATGTTTTTAAAATCAAATTAAAGGGTAAGCAACTTCAGAGAGGGACTGATTTTTAAATATCAAGGTTTTCTTGCAGAGCAAACTGTAGCAGAAGACAACCAAGGGCACCAAACTGCAGATTAGTTTGCAGCTCTTCTAGCCACTGTCTTTTGAACTATTGCACTTGATTCAGTGACAAGAACAGAATAAGGCTGGCCAGGACATGTCTAAACTGCCACAACTGCTACAGGCACTTGATGTTCCAAGTCTGCTGTGTTCACTATCTTCCCTGCATAGCAGCCAAGCCACTTCTTGATCACAGTGCAGCATGGAAGTTCCACTCTATCCACTACCTGAGATCAGGCAGGGTAGACTGTATGTAAGAAGTGAACACCTCAAAGTTTCCCACACATGTCAAAGGTAGGCAAAAGACTGCCTACTCTCCCTAAAGCCTTCCTTCCCCCCTCTCCTTCCCTCTTGCCTGTAATATTGTGGGTTATGTAAGAAGCTTATTACGAGGAATGGTGCTTATAAAGGGTTATGTGAGGTGAGGATCGTATGTGTATGATAATGGGATTCTTCCTGCCAAAACTTCCAGAATGCCTCTTAGGCATATACAGCAGTGTGCAGTACTCCCTGATGTGACTGTGTGTTTAAGGAAGTAAGAGGGAAAAAAAAATACACTACTGTGTTAGCTGAAAAACTTGTGTGAGATTGTGCAGCTCATGCACTCTGGTGCTCATCAGGTAACTATGGGGTTTTTTAATCTTAAATTTCCACTCTTTGTAGACATTGGGTACCTGTGTCCCCCACTGTTACCTAGGGTCTAGAGGAGGGCAGCTCAAAGGAAAGGGCTCTGCTGTCTCCATAGTCGCCTTTCCCAGGTATCTGGGGCTGCTGCAGTTGGAATTGAGGCACTGAGCCACATCAGCAACTCTCACCTGCCTGGTGCATGTGGATCTGCGCTGGCTGCAAAACAGACAACTGATATGTTGTTGCACTGCTCTGGAAAAGAGCCAACCACCACCTACAGTTCTGTTGTACAAGGCTTTGCTACAACAAAAGCTATTAGCTAAAGGCACAAAAGCATCTGGCTGAAGAGGCTGGAGGCAGTTTTGAGATCTGAGGTTCGTAAGTAAATGCACCTGCCCCCTGGGATGCTTATGCTCCTGCAAACAAATGACCAGGCAGGATGGGTTTTGGGATCCCTAGAGAGGATCAATTCCAGTTACCATCACAGGTCTTTCTGTCAGGACCAGCAACAGAATAAAAGCTCTTAAACTTTCTTTTTCTTTACCTTTTTTTCTGTGCATTGTTCAAATGTGGAAGAGAGGTAGTAAAAGGATTTGAGAAGAAGCTTGTATCAAGAAAGAAGCAGTTTCTGGATTTCACTAAAAGAGACAGAATCTGAATCTAGCACATTTCCAAGGATCACATATTTTATTAGTAACACAGCAGAGGCAACATAAGCATGTAGATTGTGTTAGATTGACTTTGAACTGTTTTACTTACTGAAATATGCTCAAGTCCCAGAGTTTTCTATGGGTAAAGTACACGGGTAAGTAAAGCACATAATTCCAGACTTACCTGAAAAGAGTGGGTTCCTGATAAAGAAATTGCCTAAGAATGTTGCATATAAACACTTTCCAAGTGGCAAGTCAGGTTTTGAATTTGAAACACAGCAGTTCCTCAGCAGCAGCCTTTTGTTCCTAGCTCATGATAAAGGTAGCCTCAAGACCCTTAGTCAAAGATTTCAGTAGGCTCTGGTCATGCATGAATCTTTTCTCATTGCAACCTGCTTTTGTGCTTCATCCTCAAATTAAAACATCTGACGAGTCCACAGTTTCACATAGCTCACACACAGTCTTTGCAAAATCAGTTCTGCTTGGGGGAAACCAATGCCCTACTTCTCAGGGTGGGCTGTTTCCATGCCATAACAGAGCCTCTGTCATTTGGACTCCACCTTCCCTCCAACCAAACCAATCCAGAATTTCTAAAGGAGTTTTTCCAACAAGAGCAGCAAATTCCCTCACCTTGCCCAATCCTCTTCTAGACACTGGCAGAGTCGTGACACACACATTTAGGAAAAAGAGGATGGTGACACACATACAGAGGATCACATTTGATTGCCTGTTAGTAATGATGGAAAGTGGCAACTTCAAAAATAGCTTTAATTTCAAATAAAGTAGTTTTCCAACTTAGCCACTGTCTTGAGGATGAAAGTGGGATGTTTGTGTCAGTTGTACTATGACATGCAGCTTGCTGTGCACGGTAGCTCTGCAATAAAGGATCTCAGATAGATTGTGGTGGTGGGAAGACCCTGCTCTTAGAGACTGCAGTCTTACTGTACTTGCAGAATTCCACCTTAAAAGTAATTGGACGTCTCTGTAGTTCAGAGAAGATTTGCTAAGCAATGACACACTGCACTTGGATCTGAAAACATAACATCTGGAGGCCAAATGTTAAAGGCAATATAAAAGGGCTAGCCCAACAACCCAGAGGGGCACTTCTAAGCCAGGAACATCTTCAGGATGGACATTTTCGTTCTCTGTGTGTTCCTTCCTCTGGTGACTGTGGCATGGGGCCAGTACAGTGACTATTACTATGGCCCCTTTAATTATGGAGATAATGATGAATGGGTCAATGTGTACCAGCAAGGTTTCAACTTCCAGTGCCCACATGGGCAGGTGATCGTGGCCGTCAGAAGTGTCTTCAGCAAGAAGGAAGGCTCTGACAGACTGTGGAACTATGCCTGCATGCCAGCATCCCAGAGCCTTGGTGAGCCGACAGAGTGCTGGTGGGAAGAGATCAACAGGGCGGGAACCGAATGGTAGGATAACCCCAACCATCCCTGGAGGGCACAGCCCCGATAACCCCTGTGGAATGCGGGTCCTAACACTCTGGCCAGAGCAATGCAAATGCATATGAATGCCATGATAACCAGCAGGCTTCTCTGCCTTAAGACTCATTAATCACCATGCATGGAGCTGATCAGCATCACTTTTGTCTTCTGTGTAGCAAGTTCGCGCTGGAGGGTGTCAGGTGCTTTACAAATGCGGTGTCCTTTGGTCACTCACAACCTCAGCTGTGAAGTGGATGGTCTTGCTGTTGTTTCAGTGATAAGGAAAATGAGGCAAGCACCTACGGTGAGGAGAGCATAAAGTCCCTCTTACAAAGTCACATTGAATCAATGACTGGGAAAAAAATTGCAAAACTCCTCACTCCATCCTCATGCTCTTATCACTAGAAAAAATAATCTCTGTATTGCACTGGCTCTTTGCTTTGTGTTTTTGTTGCTAAGCTTCTTGGCTTAGGCATAGAAAAGCGCTGTTTTCTCGTTGTGCTGTTATTACCAGAGCCAAAAATGCACACTAACAAGTGATGATAGTGGCAAATGTATCTGCATGGTGAGGGCGGATCATGTTCATTTCCTAACACTGTCAGTTTCCTTAACTAAATGTTACATTTTCCATCAGCCTTGGAGGAAAAGTTGATCACATCATGTGGCCACAATAATTTCTGGAAATATGTGTAGTATTTTATTTGGGCAGAATACTCAGTATTTAATTATTTTCTGGATTTTTTTAATGAAATGGGAAACAAAGTTTTGGACAGTTCTGGGATTAAAATATGCTTTGGACAAAATGAAATGTATGCAGGAAGGAGTATTTTCAAATACTTGAAATGGTTTTGTCCCAGAAATTGCAATGTGATTTTTTGAATTTTGTTATATGTGAATAGGTTAGCAAGGAAAGGGGAAGTTTCTGCTTTTTAAATGATACAAAATTTTGTTCTGAATTATTAATACATTTCCATTTACCACGTGACACATGCCTATGGCTGATGCAATTACTAAGGGGAAAAATGATTGACCCTATGTTTAATTTTGGAATAAGAATTGAAAAAAATGGGGAGAGCTACAAAATAAGCAAAAAGAACACTTTGTGATAATCCTGGATAACTTCTTCATTTTTTATACATTGATGCCATTTCTATTTCTGTCATAATAATTTGGAATTATTTTTGAAACACTTCTTTTGTTCAAAATAAATTTATTATTCTCTTTCTAAAAATCTCTGGAAGCAATTGCTCAAGTTCCTTTCTCACAAATAGGATACTGTATAAGTCTAAGCAGAAAATTTTCTTCTGCTATGTAAACATTCATCACCGTGCTCTGTATGGTTAGCATGACTACATCCACAGTGTATTATCTGAATCTTGTTTCCTTCACCTCTTAAAAAAAATCTTTTCACTTTATCCTATTTCTTGCCTGCTTTTTCCCTAAAGCAAACCCTGTATTTTCTCCAAATGTATTTATTTTTCCACCCCTCTTTAATTGCTTCTCTCTGTTTCTCTGCCTTTACTAGTTTTTGGAATTATTTTAGTATTTCTTCACTAGCTCACCTTTCCAGTTCAACATGCTTACATCTCTCTGCCTACTCTGCATAGATCAACTTCTTTTTCCTTTCCTTTCCTTTCCTTTCCTTTCCTTTCCTTTCCTTTCCTTTCCTTTCCTTTCCTTTCCTTTCCTTTCCTTTCCTTTCCTTTCCTTTCCTTTTCTCTCTAGATTAGGGAGCACATATCCAATCTGTTGGTGAGCAATGTATCATTCTCTTATCATCTGACACAGCATTCTGCTTGACTTCTTAGTTCATTTCCCATCCTTGTCAGATGGACTAAAATGTTCCTTCCTCAGCTCTGTCTCACCTTGCACATCACATCCAGGGATACTCAATTGCTTGTACCACCATTAACTGCAAGTCTGCCAAGTTTTTGCTAAAATCTTGCAGAAACAACTAGGTCAGAAAAGACTTGAAATCATTAAGTCCAACCCATGACTGAACAACACCAGATCAACTGAGTGCCACATCTGGTCTGTCCTTAAACACTTCCAGGCATGGTGAACTCTACCACCTGTCCAAGCTGTGGGTTTCCAGCTTTTCCAGGAGTATGCTGTGCGAGCAAGTGTCAAAGTTTGCAACTCTGCTGCAATTGAGGCTTTTTACTCTTTGCCCTGCCCTCACTGAGCAATGAAAACAAGCTTGCTGCATCTTTATGTAAAATCTCTTTTACTCAATAATAGGTAACAGCTATGCCTTTCCCTCACCCACACACCTCCACCTATGCTTTTGCTTTTAGGCTGAACACGTCCCATTCTTCTAGTTCTTCTCTGGAGGCTTTATACTCCAGCACTCCTAAGCAAGCACTGATCATACCTACATCTCTTCTCTGAATTCCCTCAGGTTTCTCAGCCAGAACCCTAGTTAGAAAATCCAGTCTGGCAGAAACACCAAAAAAGAAAATCTCTGGCAATGCTTATGGCATTTCAAATTTCAAATGGTGATTTTCAGATTACCATTCCTGACTGCAGCAGAGATGCATAATAGAGACAAATTCAAGAGAGGCTTCTTTAGAAAAGACAATAAATAAAGAAAAGCTTAAGAGAGAAAATGAAGAGGGAATATAAAAGAGAGAAGAAAGAGTCTCCAACTCATTTTCTTCGGCCTTCACTATATGGGGCAAAATAACAGAATTGGATGGGGAGACCATAGGGACAGGAGAGGTGAGAGCAAGAGGGAACTACTGGCAGAGTTTCCTGGTAAATTTACTTCCTTCACTAACACTAGGGATTACACAGACTTTGACAATTAAACCATAGAACTTAGAATCTTGCAAATATGAAAAAACTATTCAACAGAAAGAGGACAATGACACAGATTCATATTAGACATCTAATGCCTAATAATGCTTAGTTTATGAGCTTTGCCTCCTTCCAGGGTCAATGGAGAGAACAGATACCCTAAAAACTGCTCTCTGGGGCACCCTATCTCTTTCACAAGCAGACTCATGAAGACAAATCCCTTCTGACTGCTACCTAGAATTCCCTAGTGGCTTTTCAGAATATATCTAACTACAGTGCTTCACTGCATAAATGCATTCCTGAAGTTAATTGTATATGTCCATACACCTCTAAAGAGATTTTATGCATTTGTGTGTTGCTGAAAGGGCATAAGAAGCTTGTGAATCTGTTACAAAACTCAAAGGGGAAATTGTGGCAATCTATTGGATCAGATGATCAGGAATGCCTTCTCAGCCTCACTAATCTGTGAATAAGATTAAAATTAAGTGCATGTACAAAGGCTTTGTTGAATCTGTTTGAACACCTTACTCCTTCAGAGTAAGGTTAACTATCTCTGGCTATTCAACAGAGAGAGAACTGGGTGCAAGAACCTGTTCCTGGATAATTTGGAAATACTCATGCCTGGGGTAGGGAAAAGTCTCCAGAGCATTCCCTGATTCTGCAGTCCTTCTACTAATTTTTACGCTGCAGCTTCTCAAAGAATTCTCTCTTCAGGGTGCACAATTTTTATGTTCTTATCTCCATTTGTACTGGAGAAATTTTGATCTTGTTTAAATATTTAACCACCTAAAGTCTGAGTGATTGAGGGTGAGACTATTCTTCACAGCTTTGTTGAACACTACAGAGTTGTCTCTACAGATCGGTTTCTGAACCAGGGTTTTAAGAAAAACATTTTTCTTGCCTGAAAACTATTATACCAAAAGACAGGGTTCACACAAACAAAGGAACAAAGGCTTTCAAGTGAACTTGAACAAGCAACTCTTCCCTCCAGGAAAGTAAGTTAGTTTTACACATGACACAGATGAAAACATGCCATATCCTCAATATACTCCCAGTTAGCTGTTAAGAAAAAAGGAGAAGCATTTCCAGCCAAGAGTTATTTACTCCATGTCTATTGCTCTTTTTCCTTGTTTAAACTTCTGAGAAAGCGTTTAGATGGGACTTGGAAAAAACAGATATCTAAATTCTCCCTCTCCACTCCCATTCTCTCCCTCCTTTGCCCACAAACTAGGTGCAAAGACAGACTACTGAGCAAATGATCCTCCTGTTCAGGCTCTGGCAGCACACCTTGGTATATCAGTAGGAACTGTTTTTGTTCACAATCACTGATCAATGCCAGATTTCAAATCTGAGGCTGTATAACCCAAACCAAATAATCCAGCTGCTCTTTGAAAATGGTCCCATTTGTACTGTCTACACAAACAAGTTAGTTTTCTTCAGAGTCCTAAGTTTCTGTTAGAGGACCAGTGCTAAAAGTCCATTTAGCACAGCTGCGATGGACTGAGTCCAGTGGGAACATCTAGGAGAAAAGGAGAAAAATTGCTGTAGAAAAGGAGAAAAGGAGGCCTCATTAGCTACTGTCAAGAAGAAATTATCCGGGTGAAAAGGGCCTTGTCTTCCCTTGGTCAGGGAGAAAAAAGTAAATTATAAATTCCCCCTGAACAAAAGAAAATACTGCTGAAGATGTTACAGAGGTTGCCTTTGGCATGTGGAAATCATAACAATATATCTCAGCACCCCACAAAAGATATGGAAGACTCCTTGTAGAATTGGTTTTTGGAGATTGACATGGCCTGATCAAACACATAAAAGTTGCTCCCTCTGACTGTGTGCCAGAGTTGCCAGTGTCCCAAGCCTGCCCTCAGCTGCTAATGTCTCCCCATTCACTTGTAATAGACTGACCATTGAATTAGCTCTCATCATGCAATTAACCCAACTGCACAGAGGGAGGACACCCCACAAAGATAACTCAGGAGAGCAGTATAGGGCCTCCCCTCCACAGGGACACAGAATGACACTCTCAGGTTACCCCGTTGTTAGGAACAAATCACCCTTGATGCAGCATGCAGCAGGACCCAGTGCCTACTGAGCTGTGAGTCAGCCTCTGCATGTTTCTAGAGAGCTTCAGGGAGCACTATCCCAGTCTGTGCAGCAGAAACTCCATGCAGGCTCTGACAGCACCACCTCCTGCAGCTTGACTTGGCCTTCCCTGGGCAGATTTGTGGTGAACAGGCTTCCCCTTTGGGTTCTCGTCCTCAGGATAACACAGTGCTGATGTACCTGAGGAACAGGGGGCCTCAGAGAGAGGTTTACCACACAGCACCAGCATTAGATGGGGCACAGCACTCTGGGGTTTTGCTTAGCAAAGAGCGAAATTAAGATGCAGGCATAAGTATGAAGCGTCACCAAAACTGATTCCATTGCTCAAAACAATTCTATTGTTGTAAGCAATGTATTCAGTCTGGCAGACACCTGCTGAGTCAATGAGGATCACGCTGAGGTTGTTATTGATTTCTGCAAATAATGTGGCACAATTTAAGAGGATCAACAGGGTGAAACAGGTCATGCAGGGATCTAAAATTCACATATGCATTTTGGGTGGATTTGTTTCACACCAGCTCTTGTTTGGTCTCACAGGTAAAAGCTCACCAGTGAAGAACAAAAGCAATTCTGACCTGAACTAAATCTGTAACATGGATGCATGCTTTGATCGCTTCCCACAACACAACTCAGCTGTACAACACTCATTAACCAGTTCAGAAGAAGATTTGGCAGAGGAGAGGCTTTTCACAGGAATCACAGCAGGCCAGGAAAGTCTCAGATACCATATCCCTGTTACTACACAGAACTCCTCCCAGAATAAGGCTTTCTATGGAACACTGCAATCATTTCCCACACCTGTACACAAGGCAAGGACAACTCCCATCCAAGAGCCCCTGATCTCACTCCCCCCTGTCAGCCATCTCGCCTCCTCTTCTCCCAGTACCAGATCCAAAAGGCAACTCTTCACACTTCACAACTTGAGCCAGCCAGAAAAAGAAAACCTACCCACTGCCAAGTTTAATGCCACACAATCCCAGCCAGCTTCTCACGTTCTTCTGCATTCACCTTTTAAGATGTATATTCCCCTCTTCTTAGCAATGTCAGGATTTCAGGAGTGAGGAGAACCCAGTCACATTAACTCTGAATACTGAACTATCTTTTATAGTAAAAGTGCTAAAGAGTGAGTCTTGCAAAAAAAGCATTGTTTTCACTTGGCTATAAATCAAAGTTCCTGAATCACTTGTTTTTATTCACTCTACTTGCTTCAGGATTTGCTGAGCAAGAGTAGTGAATTAAAAAGAGAAGGAAAAAATTCTGACGTATTAAGTGTTGTTTTCAGATTACTGCATAAGGCAACTGACTGAAAAGGTGTGTGAGGAGGGGTTGTTTGTTTCCCTTGAAGAATTACTTTCCAGCTGGGAAAAGGAAAGAGAAGGAAATATTTTATATGAGCTCACAAATAAGCACTACAAGTTCTGAGAGCATCTCTTCAATTTTGAAGGAGTATCTGGATTTTACTTGAAAACTAGAAAAATTAAGGCAAAAATCTTATGTTATCTCAAAGCTGAAGAAAAGTACTTCAACATCATTATTATCTTTCTTTTGCTAAGCCTAATACTGAGCTTGAATAACAGATTACAAGACCTTGTGTATATGAGACAGATGCAAAGAGAGAAGTGAACATGAGCTTTAATGTGTATTTCAAATTTTACTTTGAATTATGTTAAAACAAAACTGCAGTTTAATTATAAAACATTACTTGTGACCAGATATACTTTCCATCTAAGAAACTAATTTTTAAGGCAATACCAATCATATTTTTAAATCAAACTCATCATGAGAAGATAGAATCAGAATCAAAAATAACCACACCATCCTAAAATCTGGTACTCAAATATGAGTGCATGTAAACATGATATGCTAGCTAGGTTTGTTTCTCAATTGACTATACAGGGAAGTGTCCATCTCTTTCAAAATTAATCTTTCCATCACAACTGGGCTATATTAACAGAAAATAATGCTTTAAGAAAATAAAAACTGTTGTAGGACAGAGGCAAAGAAGACAGGACTTCCCAGACTGAATGTGAGCAGGTGGGATGAGGAAAGAAGGAAGAATCTCCCCCAAAGACAAGTATGAGCAGGAATGTCAGACACTGATTGGTGGGGATGGGAAATCACAGGGCAGTGTTGAGCTTCTGAGAGTAAATGCAAAGGAAATGGAGAACCAAAGTGCTCCCAGTATTGCACCTATGCAAAAGTGCTAGAAAATGTCCCAGGGGAGCAGTGCAAATGCAGGTAACTCGAAAGGGTGAGAGGTGGAAATTTTGTTGCTATTTTACACAGTTTAATGCTCATCTTGCAACAGGGACAACCAGTCGCCATATTGTTGTGTATCAACCATTCCTCCATCAGGATAACACCAATCATCTGCAGCTATCCAACATGTTTACAGAGTCTAGCCATATGTTCCTACGGCCTATGTACCAGAAGTCAGAATAACTTCCTATCAAAATCCCGCTGAAATCCTCTGAGTCAAAGCCAGGCTGCCACAGTCGGTGCGATACCATGGCAACTCAGAGTCCCCATCACGACAGCTCTGAAGGTCCTTGAAAGAGTCTCACAAAACACAAGTACGTGTGGCCCCATCAGTGTGGGAGATGCAGGGACACAAAGAAATGTAAATACTATTTTCTGAACAACAGAATGCAGGGAAAGAGACGGAGAAGACACCCTTGGGTTCTAAAGCGGACCCGGGAAACTAGGCAGGGAAATTCACCACTACACTGGTCAAAATTGATGAGTTTTTCAGCTTTTGCATGAAAACACTTCAGCCTCACGCTGTCTTTGCAAGTACTAACACCCCTGAATGACTTTCCAAACACCAAACTCAGCTAGATGATGCGTTTTCCCCTCTGGGAACTTCAGGTCATTAAAATAAATCATGAGGTTATTGAACGAAACTAAGGGAGATTTTTGGTATTGGTTAATCATATAGTTAACTTCTGAAAGTGGCTTCCGGATATATCACTGCAATTGATTTTATAAAATCGCAGAGAAAGTTTGCTGCAGGCTTTCCTTGATGAAAGGAAGAGAAGGAAAGAGATAGAAGCAACGGCATTCCTGTAATTTTCACGATAGGGAAACAATGAGTCCAGGAGGGTTCTTTAGAGAATGAACACTCAGTAGCTGAACTAATGACCTGTCTGTTTTCATGAGCTCCTTGTTTTTAGTCTCCAAGAAGCAAGCAATTCAAACTGATTACCACTTGAATTACTTTGGGTATCAGTGTTAAGGTGCTGTTGGGCGCGCAGACAGGCATGCATACTTTGAGACCATGTCTATTCCACCTGAAGGCAGTGATTCACACGTGTGATAGAGTTACCGAGCACACAGAAAGCATGAAGCAGCCGGTTTTTCTTTTGAAAATCCAGTCATAAAATTTATGTGAGTCTTAAAATTGCATAACATCCGAATCGCAGTTTTCCTCATGTGATTGCTATCAAAAAATTATTTCATCATAAACCTAAATGCTTTTAATGAATAATTCCTTCTTCTAGAGATACATAGTTGTGAAAGAAAACAGTTAAAGAAGTTAATGAACTTCTTTTATAAAATAGCTTCTCAAGCTTTTGTTGTTGTTGTTGTTATTATTGTTGTTGCGATAGAGAAATAGTTGAAAAGGTTAGTCCAATAAAGCCCAAATCCTCCAATACTAGCAGTCATAGGCAAAAATATTAATGGACTATTTTGAAGTCAGTCTCATGATTTGTAAACAGTTGAGAATACAAACACCAGAACAATCTTCTTTCCTGGTTAGCATACTGGAATGATTAAATACTTTAGCCTGATTAAATAGTTTTAAGTGAAACATATATGTTAAGACATTGGTTAGCTACTGCTGCTTTCTTATAGAAAATAGCTGCTTTATACACAGCAAGTGCAAACAGTGCTTCTCAGCACAAAGTCAAACTCTTAACTTGCTCTCTATATCAAAGAAGTTAATGCTGTTTTGAGAAATGTTTGAAACTATCAAGGACTCTAAAACCACGTTTTCCTTGTGTGTTCTCTTCTTTCCCCTCATTATTAGGTATCAAACCTGCTCAAACAATGGGCTGGTGGCTGGCTTCCAGAGCCAGTATTTTCCATCGGTGCTGGACCGTGAATGGCAATTTTACTGCTGCCGCTATAGCCGGAGATGCCCATACTCCTGCTGGTGAGTTCAAGGAGGCACCAAACCTGTGAGCCTCTTTCCCCCAACAGTCCCTGTCAATGTCTTCAGCTGCTTGACCTGTCAGAAACCTTATCTGAAAAAGAGTTAACTGTGCTTTGTGGAGCTAAGCACGTTATTTCCAGTCTGCTACAGAATTCTTACGGATCCAAGGCTAAGGGAAGAGAATAAGGGTGCAGTTACACTGAAGAGAGCAATTTAGTAGCTGACCATCAATGAACAGGTCTGGGGATTAGTATCAGCCTAGCCATGTTGGAAACCATGACAGAAGTCTCCAAAGTGGAATGACATTTTCCCACTATAAATCCAGCACATTTACTGGAGTAGGAGCATCCCTGTGCTACAAATTTGTGCCACAATGACTTAAAAGAGTGAACTTACACCATCTACTTCAGAAAAAATGTTAGTATTGCTACATTAGTGCTGTTAGTAGCATACAGGTATGCTTCCTCTCTCAAAACTGTTTAAGGAATCATTTTGTCAAAGTCAAAATGAGCTACTGATCATAAACCCAAAATAAAAAGGTGGTCTCAGCAGAGTATCACAACTGGTGCTGGCAATTTAATGGAGACTGTGGGAAAATGAGCTATGCATCCCAAGCTTCCCAGCACACCACAGGTGTGGCTTCTCTAAATTAAAACCAAAGACAAGAGCACATTGTGTAGAGGCAGATCATATTGCCTCTGTCCATTCTGTTCAAGAGAACTCATAATTTTATGCTCTAGGGTTACATCCAGCTTAAATTTAGCTATTTTCAGTGATACAAATAATAACCCACCTGCATTTAAGGAAAGAAAATAAAAAGAAATTAGGGGGAGAAAAAACTACACCTGTGCTTGAATCTTTTTTTCCAGACCTCAGCTTTGAAGGAAGCTTCCCATTCAGATGCATACAAACTGTTTATGCACCTGTTGGGCTTACTTATCTGGCTGGCTAGTGGCCAAACAAAATAGCACTGCCTTGTTTTTCATCCTTCAGCCTCCTTGCAGCCAGGAGGAAAAAAAATGTTTTTATTAATATTATTTGTAATGTCTTTAAATTGTAGGAACTCTTTAACATAGTCTTTTAACATTTTTCTGAACATTTCTCTGTCTCCTTTCCAGCAGACATTGCCTATGGATGTTCCCTACCTGGGAGTTTATTTACATACCTGCCAGGCTCTTCCCTGTGAGGGAAACTCACTCAGACTTTTAAGCAGTTCTTCCAATCTCTTGTACCCATCTAATATTGCATACCTTTTCAGAGAGACAACAGAAATCTCTGATTTTTTTTGTTACTGTTGACAATTCTGCTTCCCTCAGATGTCTTGACAACTGGGAACAGCTTTGTCTCTGCAAACTGGCATTCAGAGTAAGGCAAATCCTAATGTAAATGTTTGGGGTTACTGAAGACTTTAGTTTTTGTTTGAGCTGCACACAGACTCCTATACCGCCCTTCTACTTCCAACAGTGACAATGCTCCATTTTTGTGCTTGGGGAAGAAAGTCTTATGTAGTTCGCCTGCAGTTCCATGCAGAAAGGGCATAATTTCAAAAGCAGGTGAAGCATTTTTCCCTCTAAGCAGGGTAGAAATCTCATGTACTCACATTCTTCTGTGAGGGGAGAGCTGTAAAACTGATGGGAAGCTGTGTCAGCTGGCTTGTGAAAAGCTTCTGGTGCATAGTGTGTGGTTATGGGTTCATTAAGAAAACATTCTGCCTTTAGAATTAGCAAGGTGTATGCATATAAACTCTTTCCACATACAGTTAGCCAAATTATGATGTTTGGGTCTGGATGGACAGACAACTAGATGGGTTAAAATATGGTGGTTTAACAGGCTCAGAGGGCAGTGGTTAAAGGGAGATACTCTTCCTGGGTGCCTGTCCTGCTTTATACCTCCATCAACCACCTTGAGGAGGCAACAGAGCACATGCTGGCCGAGCTTGCATAGAACACCAAACTGGGGGGTGCAGCTGACATGCTTGTGGGCAGGACTGCCCGCTCAGTGGGATGTAAAGAAAGCTGCTTCTTCTATGAGGACAGATTGCCCAGTGAGGCTCTTTGGAGGTTTTCAAGACTGAATCAAATAAAAGCTGAGAAGCCTGGTCTGACCTTGTGGTTATCCTTGTTTGGAGCAGAGGGCAGTAGCAGAGACTTTCTGAAGTCCCTTTCCACCAGAGTTATCCTGGGGTCCCACACAGGAGGACTTTTTTACTGGAGGACCCACACTATGCAGATAAAGTCTCTCCTCCAAAACAGTGGTCTCTTTTCTATCTTCAGCTAGGAATGGTTTATTTTTTTGGTTTACTCTTTTTCCCTGCCTAGACAGTGTAGTAGTACTCTGGGTGAGTACTGGTTGTTACGGTAACAGCAACCAACATGAACTTCACTGGGGTCGTGTGAAACCCCACACTTTGGACTCACTTTTACTTATAAAGTCACAGATGTGACTCGTCTGAATTGTTACTCTTCAGTGTGCAGAAACCCAACTTCCCATCCCCTAAGCTCAGGAGATCTCACCCACAACCTAACTTTCACTGGCATTTCCAAGTTATTGTCACAAGACTTTGTTCACACATCACTCTTCTGGTCTCTATCTTGCACTGGTTAAGATGCACATGAGAGAAGGAATATGTTTACCAAACAAACTGCAAAGAAGTTCTGGGCCACCATGAGTAAGACCTCAAATTGTACATGCATGTAAGACATAACACAAATGTGTGTGTATCATTATTTATTGCAGTTTCTGCCCCAAACTATAATAGTATTTGTTCTGTTCCAGGAACTCATTGTAAATAAAGTAACTGTGGAGAAATGGCAGTCAACATGCTGCTGACTCCTATTTTTTGGTTGAAGAGGCTTATTTTCATGCAAAGGGATCTTGTAAGACTATGTGGGAAAGTAATGTCAGGAAAGCATTCAATGATGGTGGCACTTTGTGGATCATACATTATACAGGAAAATCCATATTCAAAGAAAATCTACACTCTAGAATTTCTCAGCAACCTTGACTTTTAATGTGCAATGTATCCTTAAACATGAAACTAGATGTAGGCAGAAATGAATTTTTAAGAAAACTGACAATATTGAGGTGTGACAAAATTCTGTTTCAAATTAGCTCTCACCTTGGGTATTCGACTCCTTCCACTTGTCCCCATACAGGTCTCTCTGGTAAATATAAAAGCAGTGAAACAGCTGATCCTTATGTATGGTTTCTCTTGTCTCTTCTCCTTCAGGACTACATTCCTCCCGAAGTGAGATGACCCTACAATGAATAAAGATAGATTTTCTTATGTGCATGAGCCGCACAACTGATTTGTTAGAATTTGCCCTGGTTTTTATACCTAGAATATACCTGCAATTTTTAAAAACTGCTGGTATTAATTGGAATACTAATTTATAACATCATCATGCTGACTGAAACCAACACTTTGCTTTCAGTTTGCTTAATAGAACGACTGAAGTAAAATACGTGCAGAAGGATTTAATGTAATTTAATTTATATCCTTACTCTTTGAACACAGTAGTTCTGTTTTGCAGCTCATCTTCTCGCCATTATTTCCCAATTTACTTCTGTAGTAAGTTCATATTGAAAATAAATTTACCAATCTTTTCCAGTCTCATAGTTTTGCACTTCCTTTGTAAATTTTTTCCAAGTACTTAGTTTCCTCCATCATGCAAAGACTTGTCATGGATTCTGCACATTTTTAACATACTGAAAATAATTAACATTCCTCACAGGAGGCAGAAAAGCTCTCTTTACTTTACCTGGCTAGGGAATGCTACCACAGTAAAATCAACTGTATGCTGATTTGTACCATAAAGGAAGCAAATCTATCACAGATGCAGAGACAGTGTCACTAAGTGGTCCCATTTGAGCCCCGATTTTTCTCTTTGCCAGGAAATGAAAGCTTGACTCCACACTCTGAAAAGCAAACACATGTCACAGAGCAGCCCCAAGTCTGCACAGGCTGTTTATGGCTGTTTCCCTTCTCCAAACAACGAGCAGTTCAAATGCCAGAAGGTTTGTCTGGAGTTGTGGCTGCTCTCTGTCATGATGACACTGTCCAGGCAACAATTACATTTTCCAAGAGTTATGTGGTTTAAAGTACTTCTTTGTTTTCCTGACTCAACCTGCCACACAAGACATATTGAAAATGATGTGATCCTATGCAGCTTTCTCACAAGAGATAACCAGTAGCAGAGATGCAAATCCAAGAGGTGAACTCAGAAGAGATGATGTGGAAACATGCAGTTCTGGACAACCCAATTCCCCTCCCCTCTTTTTCCATTTTTTAAAAGATAATTAACTGTTTAGGAGGCTGAGGTTTTTTAAATTTTTTTAAAAATTTTTTTCTTAATATTACCCATCAAATACAACCTTAAAGTTCAATCTGCCAGACCTTCTTTCAGAAACATTTTAGGAGAAACACATTGGAAATCTGGCCAACTTATTTTGGACATGTTTTCTCGAGGAACAGGCACAAGTTGCTTGAGCTCTCTGCTGCTGCTGCATGGCAGGAGCTTGTGCTGGCCTGGAAGAAATGTGCTCCCACTGTGCCAGCTCCTCAGCCCAGGGAGGGCTTGTGGCTTTCAGTGCAACACAGTGGGAACTCAGGAGCAGTGATGTGTCTGTGTGAATCTATGGGCCCAGAGCATAAACTCAATCCCAAAACACATGACACAGCCACACAAGAGAACTTCTCATCTCCAGAGGAGCTCCAGGACATCTCTAGTTCCCTGGCAGCCTGGCAATCTGGGATCTATATTCAGAGTAGTTGTTGGAATTTCTGCAAACAGCTTACTAAGACCTTTGGCTTTTCAGCATAGGATGCATTTTTTTAAAGCAGATGACCTCTGTCTTCCAGCTGGAGGAAGAGTTGAAATTTATTAAAGAAGCATATAATTCTCATGTTCATCGCATGTAACTTGCAGGCTTGTGACCCTTGAAAAAAAATTCTCATTTAAGAAAAACATGCTCTTGAGGCACTTGTAAACAACATCCAAAAGTAAGGCCATTCAGGGGGCACTCCTTGTCCTCAAATGTCAGAAAGTTAATGTCAAAGCTTAGGCTTTCCTTTTGAGATGGGACAGCTCTTTCTTTTGTCTGTGGCATTGTCAGAGAAAGAAGTCTGTGACATAAAGGGAAAGGAACGTTAAAGACAAGCCATGCATCTTGTTAGCACTGTAAGTTGCACAAGAAGTGAACAGTGTAGGCTATTCCAAAACCATGCACTTATTATCAGGGAATAAGTATATTCCACAATTGGAGCCAGAAACTGTTCTACCACTGACTGTCATATTTTAAAAGGATCATTTTCTTGTCTGCTTCATTTCTGAAAGCAAGGTATACCTCAGTTCTCATTTATTTCTTTAATCAGCAGGCTGTACATACTAAGGCCATTGGCGTGACTTGATCTTCTTACTGGTAAATAATAGATTAATGATAACTATTTCTGAAGTCAATTTTTAAAAGAGTGCCATGGATCACTGTAGATTAGTACAAAACATTCTTCTCAGTAACTCTGTGTTTTCTATTAATCTCTGCCATAGCAATTCTTCACCATGGGAAATAAACACAGCTGTTTTCAGATTAAAAGAAAAACAACAGTAACCCTGGCAAAGATTTAATGCCTTTTTTCAATACATGTCCTACCCTGAGCAAGATTTATAGGATTATAGTGAAATACATTAGAAAAAGGTGTGGATGGTTGGAGCAATGTAAACTACTGAAAAGATAAATCATTTCATATCAACTCTATTCTAGCTAAAAATACCACTATGAAAATACCTTTTTCTGTCAACTTTTCCTGCTGTCTCACATGCAGGCCAAACACCTTACACCTTACTTACACCCCTTATCACAAGATTTCCTTCCCCAGTCTTTAACTCAGAATTACCTTCTTTCTCCTCTCTCAACAATGCCACTGGTGCTTCAAGTCTCTTGTGCCCAAACATCATACACCCAATACTATCCAGAAGTAGATTTGAAAAGTTGAACCAGAGCTCCTGTTTTCTGTATTTTCTTGCAACCTGATCAGACTGAAAAGACTTGTCAAAGGCCTCACATTACTCTTTTCTCCGCTACAAGTCCTTCCCCAAACTTAACATCTGTGTGTGTGTCTGGGTTTAACAAACAATTCCACTAAATGCACCCTGCTGGCCCTTGCCCCTCAGCGTTTGTTTGGCACCAAATTACTCAGTGCCTAGAGCCCACAATCGCTGTAACACGTCTTCTCACAGCTGCTTTGCCAGCCTCTTTTCTAGGGCCCCCTGTCGCCTACCGCCTCAGGCACCACAGGCTTGATCACACAACGCCCCAAACAGCAGCAGCAACTTTGGGCACTTGCCCAGGCTTCTTGCTGCTCCCCTAGCCCAATTCTCTTTGCTGTGAGTTTGATGCCAGAAGTGCATACAAGGCACTGTGAAGGTTACTGTGGGTGGCTTTTCCCAAATCAAAAGCCCATGGGCAGGCAAATACTCACTAA
Source organism: Anthoscopus minutus (assembly GCA_013399455.1). Classification (NCBI taxonomy): domain Eukaryota; kingdom Metazoa; phylum Chordata; class Aves; order Passeriformes; family Paridae; genus Anthoscopus; species Anthoscopus minutus. The sequence continues at coordinate 71,456 of VWYI01031673.1, read as the reverse complement.
CTAGGGCAAGAAGTGTCTCACACTTGTAGGCTTTTGTAGGAAAGAGTGGAGAGCAAATCAATGCAGTCATCAGTTGAACAGCATTATTGCGAAGAGAGTATGAGTTCGGGTCAAATCAACAGTCCTAACTTTTATCAGCAATTTTCTCTGAGACTAGAGTGTCCTTTATCATTATCTGTTCCACAGATCCATCAGAAAAAGAAGAGAAATACACAAAGTATTCTCCACTGCAGCAAACCCAGACTGAGTTTTAGCTACTGCACTAAACACCACCTCAAAGCCAGGACAGAGTAATTCAGAATTTTGGAAAGATGGTAAATGGTTCATTTCCTCTGTACACACAGTCCCCTTGGCAAAACGCTGTGTGCAGTGCAGCACAGCAACCCTCTTACCTTGACTGAGAGAGTAACATAGCCTTTGAACCTAACCTCCTTTACAAGACATTTACTGGACTGATCACAGGACAGGGCATTGTGCGTCATCACACAAAAGATCGTGAGTCTTTTGCATGCACAAAAAACAAAACAAAGGACAAGTGATTACTTATTAATACCACATAATGAGGCAGCAGAGCAGTGGCTGAAATACAGGTCTCTTGCCACCCAGAGCAATGTGAAAATTGCGAAGCTGCAGTTTCTACGATCATATTACTTAACCTTTTCATGTCTCATTTTCCCCCAGAGTAAACCAATATGCCATAAGACATTTTTGTCTTTGAGTTTTCATTGACATAACTGGTGTGCTTAGCATAAATAGCACACTTTGAAAATATTAGGTACTCTGTTAGAAAGCAGAAAAAATGTTAATAGTTAACTGCTTGGTTAAGTGTCTCACTTTCGTGACTCCTCTCAGGTACAAACCATACATTGCCACATGGGGCTTACTATGTTTGTAAATAAATTATGTTTGTAAATAAATTATGTGTCTGTAGGGCCATGTGGGTGGTTCACAAGTTGAGATGCACTTTGTATTCGTTAGTGAGTAAAACATTTAACATTTTCAGTTAATTACTTGATAGTAAGGGTACAAGCTGCAACAAAACCTGAGGGAACCATTGTCCTGTGCCAGGCAGAGCACTTTGGGAAGACTCTCAATGCCTGTTTTAAATTACCTTTCTCCCCTTCATGATGAGGAAACCACACACTGACTATCCCTATGCATTAAACACTAGGGCATCTCTAAGTGCAGACACATTTTGTGTGAATTACCCTTAGGATTCAAAAAATGGAGCTAATAGAAAAGGAATGAGGCACACCACAGAGCCCTGCTACATGGACAATCACTCTCATTTCCTTCTAAAGGACACAGTGCAAGCCAGACAACCTTGAAATGCAGGGCTTAGGGGAACAGTTTCAGAAATGAGTACAGCAATTATCAAAGAGAAATGAATTAGACAGACCACATAAACTCATGTGAACTTGAACACTGCTGTCATAGCACTATTTATAATTTTCCTCTCCAGAACAAAAGGAGTCAGTGGGTATCTGCCTATGAAACAAGACACACTTCAGAGCAGCTCAGGTCTCCAAATAATTTATTCTTGGCAATTGTGTAGATTTGTTTTTCAAACATTTCTTAGTGGAGGAGCCTTAAGAGGCTGCATGGTAATGTGGAGATGTTAATAGAGAGGGAGGGGAAGATGAGAGCAGTCAGAAAGAAAAGAGAGATAAGCTAAATTAAGTCTCCCACTGCACTTCAGAATAACACTGCATGCCTCTGCAAAAGGTCTATGAGACCACAGCAATTCAGAAGTTTGTCATCAGATTTACTTTTCAACTGAGAGGCCCATGAAAGAAATTCCAAGAACTGGCTCTCATTTTCTGAGTAGAGCAAAAAGCAGCTTTTTAACCTCGTGTTGCGCACAGTCTCATCTGCCCAGCACATACTGCTGGTCAATATTACAAAACATTTTCCTTGCTGAATGCCAAACAGATGTTATGAAACACATTCAGTAGAACATATAAAAACACACGTCTTAGTGACTTTTCATAATAATAGCTAAACAAAGTGTCAAAACCTGCAGTTGATTGGAAAATGCAAAATTATATGCTGGACCATAGTTGGTCTTCGTTTTTAAAACCTTCTATGACCCTGAATTTTCTGAAGATACACTAGGAGACACTCAGACTTCAAATTAGTAAACTAAATATGGGGACTCTCCTCTGGCTGAGTGGGAAAAGTCCATAGTTTCTGCTCTTTCTTGTAGCCTGCAGCATCTGTCTGTACAACCTGTGAAATATTTCTGTTATTTCTTACCAATAGCAAGGACCTTGCACAATCTTGTGTCCTTGGTCAGAACTCTGACAACAGACACTGTGACCGGGCTCAATCTTCTGCTTCCCAAACACACTCTGAGATGGGTGTCCTTGTACAAAAACTCAGAATCTGTGTGATGGTTGCCATGGCGAAAGAACAGGAAGCATGAGAACAAGATATATTCAAAAAAGTTGACTGATTAGACTTGAGGCTCATATAAGGTCATGCTTGAGTTTCATATGCAGACACATTTTTCATTTGTCAAGGAAAAATTATTTGTTAGGAATGATGTTCCAACTGAATGATCTTTCGTATTCAAAAGTTGGATATGACCTGGAAAGCAATGTACTAACCCAGAGTACCTCATTTTTCAGGTAACATTTCTGCTTCTGAGTTCTCCAACAGTTACAGGTTTGGGCTCCAAATACACCCAAACCATCTCACAGAAATTCAAACCCCTCCCAGTAACAATGTTCCTAGAGAGTAAAATATTTAAGCCTGTCCTTAAACTCCACTGATTTAACAAAATGTAAACATGCACGAGTGCTGGCTGGAATGTGCTTGAATCACCTTCAAGCATCATTCAAGTACTGCTGCTGGGCTGGATTAAGTCAGGAAAAGGTTATCAGGATTTCTGTGAGGGTGGCTTAACCCTGTTAGTCTCACCAGGAGCTAGGCTGTTTATTTCCACAGGGACAGCATCTACCTTACAGGGAACCTGATGCTTCTCTTTGCTGTTTCAGAGTGAAGCTGAACTCCAGTAGCAACTCCCATGTAAAATCGTGTAATACAAGGAGTGCCAGGTTTCCATTTAGACTTAGAATATAATGTTGACAGAAAGTATTGGTCAAGGTTCCAGCCCCACCTGAATGCTCATTATCTGTGAAATGAATTACAGTATTACTTGCCTATTTCCCAGGGAAGTAGCAATCATAATTTGCTTAATAATTGAAGAAGCATTTTGAGGTTCTCGGATAAAATACACAGCACAAATATTGTCCAGCCCATATTTTTGCATTATAAATTAGGCAGAAAGAGGAAGCAACAAAGAGTAATGGATTAATTATTACATTCACTTAATATAATTAATAAATGGAGGAACACTTAGAGTTGGCAACTCTAAGGAACACTTAGACTTGGCAACATTTACTGCAGTCTGCAGCCACAAACCAGAGACTCACAAGAGGCTGGAACAAATCCCTGCAATAAAGATGTAAGTAATAGATGAGCTTCATCTTCTTGTTTAGATAGCTTTTATCCCAGAGCTGCAGATGTATATACCTATATTCCAATACTGCAATTTGCTCTTAGCTGTTCTAAAGTTGCTGAATTTTATTCAAATTATCTGAATTAGCTGTGTAGAGGAGAAAGGCAGTCTCGTGAGTCTGTATCTTGTGGTGATGTTAAGAAACAAAAATTTCAAAGTTTTTCAAAGAATCAGGAGAAATCTACTAATTGAGTTATAGTCATTTAACTGGACTCTTCTATAAGATGACAAATTACATTATCTTATTTTTCCTTAATGTAAAGGTTAACAACAGAAAACCCAGGACACTATGGAGAAGACATGGACATGATGATGTACACTTACGACTATTACATCCGTGGGGCAACCACAACTTTCTCTGCTGTGCACAGGTTTGCTTTTCATCTGTTTCATTAGAAATTTTGAAAAGCCTGTCCTTTCTGTTTTCCACCCCGTGACACTGCATGGCTTCACACCACCTGCTGTGGTACTCAGCATCAAGGTAGTAATTCTGAAGACCAAAGTTCACAGTACTTATTCATTGCCCAGAGTGGTGTATCAGCAGCAGAGCATGCTAATGGGGATCATTTGCCATGCCCAGCAGTGAAAAATACAACAGTGGTAGGTTGGGTTGAGTCTGACCTTCACAAAATGCAACACACCTTCAGTATAATTTCTCATCTGCCCCTAGCTGGAGCATATTTCATTGAGCTCAGTAAAAACACCCTATGCCTTCAGCAAATGGTCCACTTTTCCTTGCAGAGAAGCAGGGAATCTGCCAGCATGCAAAGTTAAGACTATACAAACTGCAGTGTGAATGCTTTAAACTGCCCAAACAATTTCAGCACAGTTCTAACAGATTCAAGCCACTCCAGGAATTCAGGCAGTGCTCTGCACCTTGATCCCTTTCCAGAAAATGAGTTAACTATGTTTTCTTGATGAGTCCTGGGCATTTCTTGGCATTTGCTAGTCCTCTTGGGAGAGGCCCTATGGCTAGTGAAGTTGTAGTCAGGCAAATGGATTCACAATTTTTCCATTCAGTTAAAAAGAAATGTTCCTCCCTTTTTACCATGCACAACTGCAAAGTTTTAAAATTTGGGTTTAACATAAATCCCATACTGTTGTCTGCCTAGAGCTACAGAGATCCTAACAGAGCAGGCTTAAGAAGAGTGCAAGCAGTCACTGAAACCTGGTTGTGGGAGAGGGATCTTGATTCTTTCAAGCTGCCCTGTAATACATTAATCATGAGCTATTTCTTTGCTGATGTCTTTTATTAGGCACCTCAGTCCAGTATATTAAAGCATTTGTTATCAAACACAACACAGACAGCAAGGCAAGGTGCGCTGCACTGCTCTGTCAAGACAGGCTACATGAGAAGGGAGAGAGAAGAGAGAAATGGGAGTTTAAAGACATCAGTATTTACAGCTGTTTCTAATAACACTCAAAGCAGCCAAAGTGCTTTTCTCACTATAGTGCTCTCAGCTTGCCAAAGTTCACTATAGGGGTCCCTCAACCAAAAGGTTACCTAAAATACGGAAGCTTTTCCAGAAGTGACAACACATTGTAAGACTGCTGCCGGTCCATAACTGTAATTTCCTGGCTAAAACACATTATCCTGTTTATTACCAAATGGAAGCCATGTCTGCAAACTTTTCCTACAAATGGAACAATAACTTTCACAGATACTTGACTCAAAGGTATCAATTTATTGCTTTAGATAAAGAAATCATGAGGTCATAAGGGACAGTCCCATTCCAGGCTTTGCATGTTAAATATTCCCCAGTGCTATCCTTAATCCTTGTTACTGATGGTTGTGGCAGAGAGTAGGAGAAATAATGCAGACAGTGCATTCCCCTGCAGCTGGAATCCAGACTCCATCGGATGTGGACCAGGGTAAAGTCTGGAGTCACAAGGACAAGCCTTGAAAGCAAAGCAGCCAAGGTAGCCTTTGCCTCTGAGCAGATTTCTGCCTCTGCTGAAGGCAGCCTTCAGAACAGGTGGCAGTGGGGGACTCATCAGGAGCAAAGGCAGTATCATGGGAATGTACATCTGGAGTACAGGTCCTCACAGGATCATAGTGCCTAGAAGAGGAAGAAGCCACCAGCACACCTCTGCTCTGGTGGCAGTCATACACATGCAATGTATGTAGTAGCAGGTTGAAACTACAGAGAAAATATTTTGTGAATTGCAGACTAGAAAAGTTGTCTGCAGCAATTAACTTTCTGGCCTTCAGCTTCCAGAACAACAAGAAATTATTTGTGTTGCCAAGAGAATGGAGTGAAAAAAAAAATCTTTCTACACCAGTCCAGAATTCAGATTCAGGCTGTAACACTCCACCTGTGCAGTATGAATCACAAAAGTCAGAAAAATTTGTCGTCCTTAATGGCTCTTTGCATCTCATGGGGCAGAATAGGAGCAGGAAAAGGTCTTCTGAGTCTCAGTCTGCCTGCAGCATGCACATTTCCACTTGACTATGTGAACAATTTTTAATTCCCTTTCATTTTCAAGCACATTAAAATTGTGTCCATACTATTTAGTTCATGATGGACAATATTCTTGAGCTAACAAGAGGCAAAAGAAAAGTCTCTGAAGATATTTCAGTTTAAGCTTTTCCAATCACTTCAAACAGGTAGATATTTTCAGATTCTTTCAATAAACTTGCAGAAATCATATCTTCCCTTCCTACTCCTTAAGACATTGCATCACTGAGGCCACTGTTGATACAAGGATATTTGAGACAGCATGTGATGCTTGTGGCAAAGGATGTAGAAAGTTTAGAATGATGTTATCCCCACCAACACTTCTGTAATCACTCTCTGTAAGTTTCCATGCCTGTGTATCAGGAATGAATGAAAGAGTTATTGTTGATCATCAAATGTCTTAACTGCTTGTTTGTGAATGTCCCGGTTTTAGAGACAGTTATCTGTCAGGGAAGGCAGAAAAAAATTGTAAGCCCCC
>VWYI01031673.1:47942-64901 GCA_013399455.1 Anthoscopus minutus | reverse complement strand
AGAAGCAGAAGCAGAAGGAACAGCCGCTCCGTCTGGATGATGGCAAAAACTTCCTCTCCCCGCAGAAACAGCTCCGAGAGTGTCTGTGTTGCCCTCCCAGAAGGACGCAAAAACCAAAAACTGCTCCCTTCCCACTCCCCCCGGGGGCTCAGCCGATCCTTTTGTCTTTTAAAGTACCGATGATGTCCCAGCCATCAAGGCTTTCTCTCTCAGCTAAATGGGAAAAATTCTAACAGCTAAGAAACGAAAAAAAAAACAAACATGTAACCCCCAACAGTGAAGAACAGGCTTCAGAAGTGGTTACTATTTACATTTTCCAGTCTCATTTTAAATAGGTCAAAAGAAGGAAAGAAATGTCTATAAAGCAAGACAAAGGCAGCTGGAAAGAGTTAGAAAAGGCCTCTCTGGGAGCCTGTTCAGGAGTGTGGTGATACCATTGATGCAGACAGGATGACCTGAGGACATAAATAAGGGAACATTTGCAGGGAAGAGCAGTATCTTTTGTTAGACAGACTGATACAGTCAAATTTCAGAGAAGGATGTGAGCTATGGGAAGCAGGTTGCAAACAACTGAAATTGCCCACATACACGTGCACATTGCCTAATACCTTCAGCCTGAGCTCTGAAACATGCCAAGTAATGACAGTATGGCTTTCTGGTGGAGCATTGTTATGAGGCTGTGATCTGGTTGTATCAGTTTCCTGAGTCCAGAGAGCACCACTGGAACATTCACAGCCCAACTTGCAGCAAGTATCTTGGACAGGGAAGTGGGAATTACCAGGCATTCTTGGTAAGAGCCACAGCTTGCCCTTCGCTATGTAGTATAAAAATAGCGCATGCAGACTGTCACAAGCTGATTTTTTGGACAAAACTGTTCTCTGCTCCATTTATTTGGGTGGTCTGGATAGCCAGTTATTTCTTAACTGCTCAGATATCTTCACTGAAAAATGACAGTCAGATACTCCAACAGTAAAGTATGTTTGAAATGCCCAGACAAGCTGGACATCCACCAAGCACAGCTGAGCTAAATTATAGGGTATTTAAGGTCCTTAATACGTTTCATATGACTGATGAAAGAGGATTTTGTCAAACTCAATATGAATAGGAATTCACAGAATTTTTTAACCGAATTAGAAACAGATTATTCAACAATATTCGGAGATAAAAGAAATTTCTCCATACATCAAAAATTCAAATCTGATAGCACATGACAGCTGGAAAGCAAAAGTGATAGTTCAATATCGATTCCTGAAGCCAAGGAAAATGCATTAATTTAGGAACTGGGAGGGGATGACAAACTGGTGTTAAGGATCTGCAAAGGCAAGTTCATATAGATCCTAGAGTACACCTCATAAGGCAATTGCTGATGGCATCTGCATCCCCATTGGTAAACTTGTAAGGGATCTACAAATTGAAACAGACTGAGAACTGCTGAATTAAGCACACAGCAATAGTAGTACAAAGTAATTGCCTGCATCCTGAGAAGCTGGGCATATATGCTTGAGTTCAAACACAAGTAACAGGGGAGAAAAAGGTAATATGCCTTAAATGCGTCAACCATGTACATATATGCTAGTATCTGCAAGTCCACACTGAAATGACAAATTCAGAAATAATTCTGTTCCAGTATTTTAAAGCATGTTATTAATACAAGTGACTAAAATACATTTCTTTTAAAGAGCTTGACTTTTAATTTCACAATGTCCTATTTTAGAAAATCTACTTGACCTAAGGTTTTGAGCTAAAAGTCTCTCTGACAAAGGGTGTGAACTTAGCAGACCTTAACTTTGACCAATATAACCCTGTCTTCCACAGAGGTGTCCTCTTAATTTTTTTGGCAACTCAGTGACCAAAAGAGTAATAACTGTCTTTGAGGAGCATGCATATTTACAAAATAAGGAATTCTTAAAATAAACCTAAAAATGAATCTTGCATTTAATTAAGCTTTGGTAACAGTTTTCAAGGAAATTACAATTTAGGAAAGATCTAAAGAAAACCAAAGCCAAACACTATATAACTGTTACATCATACTTGCTGACGAGCGTGACACAGACCCAGCTCCAAATGAAACTCTGGATAAACTTGTAGCTTAGTATCACAGTAAATTTCCAATTAAAAAACCTCAGCTAACGAAAGCTGCAATGAGACAATTTATGCTTACAGGGTAGGTACAAAATGTATACCTACAGGGCTAATGATTCAAATTAATCTTATCCTAGGACAGAGTCACCCAGTCAAAGACTTCATGTAAGCACAGCTAATACCAAAATTTGGGCTCAGGGGTCTCAGTACATTCCCAAGAGGCAGCAGTTTGGCACCTGTTTGGTGCAGGGATCTTGAAATGCAAGCTCCTATTAAATCACTCTAGCAGCATTACCTGTCCTATGTCTCAGCTTTAGGACATCACTGTTAGCAAAATTCAGGCTTTCAGAAACCCCTTGGAGGACTATCCATTATAAGTATAAATGACAACTGCTATCTGCAAGGACCGTAGTTTGGATCTAAATTCAAGTTAGCCAGTATCAAGCAGCCTAAATTCAACATTCCCTTCACAGCAGGACACTATTAGATCCTCTGAACTCATGCCTATTTCTCAAAGGATAATTTAATGCACAATAATCTAAGGAGGAAATTAAATTTGTAGCCTGTTGTGGCTATGGGACACTAATTCACTGGCTTTTGCTGTTGAATCCCACTGCTCCAGTCATGCTTCCTACCAACAGTTGTTTAGGTTGCCTATCACTTTCTTGAGAGAGAATACCACTCACAGACTGGGAAGAGCATAAACTCTCCTTACATTAAAAAACATTACTCTTCCTCACATGTGACTTAATCAAGGATGAGAAGTGACTTTTATTTCTATCACTATTGATTATTTCAGATCTTTATTAAAGGACAATAACTGGAAGACCTAGTAGTGAAAGACAGTAAAAAAATAAAAAAAAAGGAAGTGAAATATGCTGTATGGATAACTCCTCTCTTAGACAAAACCTGAAAATCACCCAAGTACTTTTCACTTTTTACACATTACTGAACAATATATGATCTGACAATAACTTTTGACAGAATCATCCTTTTCCTCTCGGTCACTGATTAAGTCAATTCAGAACTGATCACCATCAGGATTCACTTTCTTCTGAAGGATACTCAGAGACCTACATCTTCAGAGAGCTAATTTTCTTATCTTGTAAAGAAGTGTGAGGGAATTGCAACTATCATGCACACTTAATGTCCTTTTGACTCTTAAAAACACAGAGCACTCAGATGGAAGTCAGTTAATGGCAAATGGGTGTTTTTATTGCTATAATACCTGGTATAAAGCTACTCTTGCATAGCATCTTCTGCAGTTCTGGATCACTAATACTTCCCTCTTGTCTCTCTTTCATGCAGGGATCGTCAGTGGAAATTTATCGTCTGCAGGATGACAGACTATGACTGCCCATTTCAAAATGTTTAAAGAGATTGAGTGTACTCCACTTGGAAAGCTTGGGACAGACAGGGTGGGATGAGGATTTGTGATTACAGGAGAAGGTCAGTTAGGCTCACAAAAAGGTATCAAGACTCATCAGCTGTCTGCTGAAGGCACAATTCTTTCCCTCTGGAGCTAATACATAAATTGCCAGCCCACATGCTTGCAACAGTGAATTCAGAGGATTCTTTCAAGTGCACTGACAGTTGTATCCCCCAATTAAATTTGCTTATGACATACATGTTTATGACACACAAATCTATGACATATGCACAGTTACCTTTCTTATATATACATATAGCCATTATAAACACATTCCTTTCACATAGCAGCTCTATATAAATGGCCTCCCAGCACAGCAGCTCTGAATGAGGTGGAAACCTACTATAGACTTCCCAATGTACTAGACTTCCTGTGTTCTACTTTGTACTTGTAACCAATCCAGTGACCCCTACCAGCTTCTCATAGCTGGAAGTATGCAGAAAACCTTGGGAGGTGTTTGATGGGCTGCATTTGGCATTACCTGTTACAGCCCTCAGCATAACTCCGCTGCAACAAAGGTCTGCCCATACGGGAGAATTCTGAGTATTTACAACAGGAAAACATCAATATCTGATAAAAATGAGAGTAGATCCACCAATAAAAACAGGAGTCTAACCCAGCTTTACTGAGAGTCTTTTTTATATTGTCTTAAAAATCTCTAATGACAAAACTAACCAAGAACTCTGCTCTGGGCAAACCCAGGAGTAGGTCAGGCCACTCACTCTCAGTAAATATGGATATTACATTCTTTAGGAGTCTGATTTTCAGGTGGATCTGGTTTCCACTATGGGTGCCTGTACAACATCCATCTCCCCTTGGTAATACATTCTTGGCTTAGAATAGACAAAGTTAGTGATTTAGGTGACCTTACTTCCTCAAATTTGCATATTCTATTGCCTATAAAGTATAAACTGACCATGCTTCAACACTGCACAGCACTTGTGCAGCTGAAGTCCAACAAGAAAGAATAGTGATCTATTTCAGGAAGATCTGAGGTAGGATTTTCACTCTTGACAAGCCAGAATCTAGGGTTCAGTTTCTTAGTTGATGAATTCAACGGTGAACTTAGCAGGTGGTGCAGGTGAACTTGGCTTTAGTGGTGCTGGCTCAAGGGTCATGATGACTCACTCCATGTGCCAATTTAAGGCTGCAAAGCTTAATAGGAGACGGTGGTGACTGCCAGTGAGTTTCCATATTCCAAGCATTTTTTAGCATGTTTAAAAGCATACCCTCTTGTCCAATAAAGAAATTATAGGTTTTGTTTTGCTGTAGCCTTGTTTATGGATTTTACTTACACCGGCTTATTAATTTGCACACAAATAAATGCTTTGTCACTCTCAGAGACCATGAAGGTGATTAGGGCGTTCTGTGAGAGCCAGTTGCTGAGATATGTAGGTAACAGTGAGAAAGAGAACTTGATAAGCATAGGGAAGCTGGAGTAGCTTGTTCACTAACACTGATAGACAGGCAAAGGAAGCCAAAGGAGCTCCAAACAGTAGAGAACCGGAAGAGAAGGCACTCATTCCAGGGAATCAATGGAAAAGGCTGTGCCCTAAAATTAGGCACAGGAGGATCATCCCTGGATACACCTTCTAGATGGAAACCCACCTCCCACACAACTTTATCTTGACTGCTTAGGCTGCTCTTCATTCTGCGTGCACACCATGGGCTTATGAAGGCCTCTGCGAGGACCATACAATATCATCTTAAGCTGGTTTAAATTTACAGAGCCACAGAAAAGAGCAGTTCTCGTCTCTTGTCCTGGACCTGCAGTGTCATATCGTCCCATATCATAGAATCATTAAGGTTGGAAAAGACCTCCAAGATCACTGAGTCCAATATGTGATGGAATGCCATCATGAGAACAACACCATAGCACTAAGTGCCATGTCTGGTCATTTCGTGGACATGTCCAGGGACAATGCCTCCACCATCTCACTGGGCAGCCCATTCCAATGTCTAATCACTCCTTCAATGAAACAAGTCTTGCTGACAGCCAGGTTAAACCTCCCTTGGCACAGCTCAAGAACATTTCTTCTCATCCTTGTCACTGGTTGAGTGGGAGGAGACCCTCATTTTGTTACACTCTCCTTTCAGGTAGTTGCAGAAAGTGATAAGGTCACCCTTGTGCCTCCTCTTCTCCCAGCCTGAACAGCTCCAATTCTCTCAGCTGCCCCTCAAAGACTTGTGCTCTAGACCCTTCACAAGCTCCACTGCCCTCTCTGGACTGATTCCAGTATCTCAACATCTTTCTTCTTGTGAGGGGCCCAGAACTGGACATGGAAACTGAGGTGCAACTTCACCAGTGCCAGCTACTTTGGAATAGTCACTTCCTTAGTACTGCTTGAAACAGTAAGAAAATATTCTTTTATACAAACCAGGGTGCCATTGGTGGTTTTGGCCACCTGGGCACACTGCTGGCTCATGCCTCCATTCTCCCTCATCCCAGTGCCTTGTTTCCACCACTGCTCTATTCCCAGCTCCATCCTAGCAGTGCATCTGTGTAGGATACATTTCACAGGACTCCTCTTCAGAAAGTTAAGTAATTCTCATATGAGGAAAGATGTGGGTGGGAAACAGAATGTATCTTGGGGGAAGGCAGAAATGGGATGTAGATAAAAAAAAACCCCAAAAAGAAGAACAGAGGCACAGAAAGAGTGGTTCCTGTGAAGTCCTAGGACAGCTAATTAGCAAAACTAGGAACTGAACTTAGCCTTTATCTAAGTTTCTGTATCCACTTCTAATGTTGATGTAACCTTTCTGTACAGGAAAACATTGCTCCGAAGGTGTTAAGATTCCAGCCCAAATTCCTTAGCACATAGTGAGGTGATGAGGAGCCTGTCTCACAAAAGTTTGCCAGCTTCAAAACCTCTTCAAGTTTGCTTTAACATTCCTAAAACCGTTCTGGGAAAGTGAGCCTTTCAACCTGCTTAGGACACCTTACTGAACCTGAGCCACTTTTTCCACTCCTTCTAGCACAAACTACATGCTGCTGCAGGGAAATGAAGAGCTGTGCCCAGTCAGACCAAGTACAGCCCTGCACAGATGCCAGGTGCAGGGATCTCACCTCACTTCTTCATTCTCACATGTTCCACGGCACAGAAGCACCACACCTGCACTTGTACTATATGGAATAAAAGTCATCCCTGACCTGAGAGTAAACACTAAGAATAACATTTTAAATAAACGCTTAGTCTTGCAAAAATAATACATCAGGAAATAGAGTTTTATTTATTTAATAAATAACAACAGTATGGATTGAATTCAAACATCTGAGAGAAGAACGTTCCTTTGTAAATGCTGAGCATTGCCCCAGCCATATTACAAGGGCTGCAGATGGCACACTGTCATCAATTATTTTTAGATAAACTAGGGCAGGAAAATATTCACATTCAGAAAGGGAAATGCAGCAAACTTCAAGAAACAGAGAGAACACTTTGAGCTTTTCTAAATGGAAAAAAATGGTGACGTGAGGTGGCCTGGCTGTGGAAGAGAAACACCAATGGGCACCAGACTCCCTTTGTGGGTCTCCTTTAACCTGAAACTCAGCAAAGGCAGGTCCAAAGCCAAACCCACATCCTCCATTTGATCCACTCAACTTGAAGAGAGGTTTGAAGAACAGCATAAGTAATTAGGGAAAACAGTCAAAGAGAAGGACTTGACTGTTCATGTTTCTAAATCTCAAGATTAACTTAAAAACCATGGGACTTCTGCTAAAAAATAAAAAGAATGAGCTCTATTTCTTAACCTATTCTGATTTCTCAGTTTGCAGAGTATATAAGCACTTCCAGTATTTTTCACTTTCAGTAATTTTCAAGTGCTTCAAACAGTGTTTTCAATTACTTCTCAACAATGCTGAGCCTTGAAACATGTTTATTAAGTGAAGGCTGAGATTCTTGTTTAATCATTTGAAAATGAGTGCTGGGGCATCAACACTTTCTTTTATATTTTGGCTCTTGTTTTACAGGACATCAAATACTGTGAAACTCATGATAAATATACCAGACTTGGCAATACAGCACAGATGAAAAAAGGAATAGCAAACCAGTAGCCATGTTGAAGTAAGGCTTTTTTCCTGTAAGATCCCGAGAGACCTTTCAACCTCTTCCAGCCCAGTATTAAGGATTTTGTAATATCAGAAAAAACTGGCAGAGAGTCATAGCACTACCTAAGCAGAGAGATGCCAACAAAGCTGAAGGGAAACCAGTCTGTAGGTGAACCAGATGATCTGGCAGAAGGCCAGCTGGCTCTTTGGAAAACTTACTTAGACTTGACCCTTAACTCACAGATACTGAATTTTTTCTATTTTAACACCTGATTTCAAGGCCATGTTTATAGCATTTGTAACATTGGCCTGCATCTTTAAAGCTACAGTGCTGTTTGCAATCAGAGAGTAGGAACATCACTGGTAATGGCACTTTATGCCAGAGTTGTTGGCGTGAACCGTAGGCAGGAGGAGTTCTGCTAATAACACATTATCAAACATAAAACAGGGCTTGTGCTTAGATTTCCTTTTCAAGACAAAGTGGTTACACAGGGGACTGCCACTTTATTTCTCACATTTCAGGGTTCTGGTGTGTGTTCAGCTGATGACCTGAATAGTAATCTGAACCTATGCTTTGAGAAGATTAGAAAAGGCACAGGGCTGTCCACATGCTGAAAATAAAAGACTAAAACAATTGCCTGCAGATCAGAGCCAACAGGCTTGTCTGTCTTTTTGAGCTCCATACCTGAACAACATCCATTTCAGTCTCACCCAACTTGTGAACCTTGGCCAAAATCAAAGGAGTCCAGCCTTAAGAGTCATGCATGTAAATATTTTTCAGGATCTCAGCTGGTATGTCACTGCAAGGAATACTGGATAAATTGGTATTCAAGTTAGAGGGAATCAATCAAAGAGTGTGCCAATACACGAGTGGCCAAGACAGGATACATTCTGTAGATACTTTCTTAAGACATATAAGCCTGGAACTGGTCAGGCTGTTGGACTGGATGGTCATTGTAGGTCACTTCCAGTTTAAACAGTGTATTTCCTTCCATCCTACTTGAAAAATCTGACTTAACCTCATGAAGATCTCAACTCACTTTGCCTTAGGTTGTCTTTAAATCATTTAAGAAGAGTAAAAGATGTTTTGCCAAGCTTATCATTAAAACCTTGTCATAGGATAAATCCCAGTGTGCAAAAAAGTCACAGCTACATTTTGTAGAACATGAATTTTAGTTTACCTGAAGGGTCAAATTCTTCAGGTCTTACCTGAACAAGACAAATCACCACACTGCAGAACCTGATCCCAAAGGGGTCATCTCAAATCATGAAGAACATAGAAGGTATGGGGGCAAAAGAGATGGTTCTGTCTCAGAGAAAAATGAGCAGAATGACAAGAACCAGATGGAAATAATGGAAGACACATGAAGCCACCTGAAGAATATGCTGTCATGTAACTTCTTAAAATAAATGCACGCTCCTCTATCTTAGGAGATGAGATGACTAGGATAATTTAATACCAACAAAGAATTTGGAGAAAGCTTCCCAAATAACTTTGGAAAGAAAAAAGCCAGCACAGTACATCAAACACCATCCTTGAAAATCAGAGGAATTGCCAGATGAAGCAAAACCAACTGATAATGTTGATATAATTCTTTTTTATCTGTGTTTGGAGCTCTTAACCCCTGACCAAAGAAAACAGAGAGATCAGGAGTGAAGGAGAAAGCTAACAATGAAGCGAAAGTGGAAGGAGGAGGTGTGATCACAGATTAAGCAAGTGGCAAGCAAAGAACAAAAGCAAATAAATTCTCAAAAAACTAATGAAATGGGCCTCTGGCACAACCTGCAGCCTCTGAACTGAAATTCTAGCTTTCCATGGTTATGTGATGCTGCGTATAAGGTTTTACTTCAGTTAATATAAATATATTGCTCAAACTACTTTAAAGGTTGAAGTTACTTAAGATTCTGGCTTGAGTTCAGACTCCTGTTAAAGTGAACAAGCTTTGACTTGGAAATGGGTATTTTCATCACCGAAAGAAGATCCTGCTAGAATAACTAAATAAATTCAGACTGTGATCTCACATGGACAGTAAGATGCAATAATAATTCCTCCTTTATTTATCTTTATTTTACTTATTCAGAGTGAATTTGACACTGATGGAGAATTTGAGGTGGCCTTCAAGAAACTCTTGTCTATATAACAAAACACTTTTTGTCACATATTTCTGCCTTCCCTGGGGTCCTAGGGGACCTCCTTGGGGTCTAGGAGAATTGCTGAGCGTCTGTGGCTTATTCAACAACACCTGCATTGCTGAGGCAAGACACAAAGGGTATAAGTAACTAAAGCTGCCACCACTTCTCTTCTAGAAACTGACTTACAACCATAAAAGTGATTCAAGATCAGCAATGAAATAGTTATTGAATTGCAATAGACTTTCAAGCTGTTACATTGAACTGCAGCATCATCAAGAACTTTTCTCCAAGGATTTTATTTGCTGAATGTGCTGCACTGGACTGGGAAAAGTCATCTACTCCAATATATTTAATTATAATTCAGAGGGAGAATTAGATGAGAAAAGACTGACGTAAAAATTCTTCTGTACTTCTCAGAAATGTTAAACCTGAACATTTTAGCATCAAAACCTGCAGTTTGCTCTTTGGCTGGTTCAACATTACCTGCTTTCCAGATGCCTCTGGCATCCACCTTTGCTGAAGATGGGAACTACAGCACACACATCACAGACTCTGCACTTTACACTGCAGCACAGCAATCATTTCACTCACAGCCCAATAACCTGAGCCATCATTTGCAATTTCTGCATTATTTAACAAAGCAGACAAGAGGAACAGGGCTCTGAGTAATGAAGTGCTGTTTGGCAGGCACAGTAAATACATAGATCTCCATGACATTAATTTTAAATGGTGACTGAGAATGCTTTGGTGCTCTGCACACACTTCATACAGATACAGCACTGTGCCAGGATCACCAGCAAGAAATGCATATCATGGCTTCAGGTCATTACTTTTCTCTGTTAAACCAAACCAGCCCTCTGGTGTCCTGTCTGGGGCAAATGAACTGAATTCCTCTGCAATAGGGGAACACCTCCTGCCTAGTGTGAACTGGTGTGAACATGATTGCTCAGGGCCTAGGTATGCTACTTCCACCATTCCATCCAGCCTCTGAGCTCTGCCCAAGCCCAGTGGAACACCATAGGAAAAACTGAAGACTAAATATTATTAACATGAAACCATTAGCATCAACAGTGAAATCTCCTGATTCATACTTATGTCTGCTGTTACTCCATCCCAGGTGCAGAATCCAGCATTTCAGCTTCTTAAATTTCATCCTATTAATTACAGTTCAATGCTCCAGTCTATCTAGATCACTCTGCAAGTCTACTGTCCTTGAAGAGAGTAAATATCTCCTCCCAGTTTGGCATTGTTAGTGAACTTGTTAATTGTACATTTAACTCCTGCATCCAGACCATTGATAAATATATTGAACAGCACTGACCCTAGGAGTGAAGCCTGAGGAACTCTAGTTGCTGGTCCCTGGTCTCCTGCCAGATGCAGCTCCATCCACTACAACCACCTGAGCTCTGCCCTTCAGCCAGTTCACCACTCAGCACACAATGATGGGCAACTTACCCAAAAGGATGTTGTGGAGGGCAGTAGCAAAAGCCTTATTAAAATCCAGAAAAATACACTTACCACCTTCCCTTCAGCCACCATGCAGGTGACCTTTTCATAGAAGGAAATTATCTTGCTTAAACAGTATATGTGTGCACTTGTTCTCCGTTTGTTGTGCACGTTGATCTCATTATTTGAGTTAGATTTAGACAACTGTGCAAAGTCAGATACATTCACTTGCACTGCAACACTCAAATTCTATGTACATATTCAATAAAGCTAATAAGGTATTTCCATAATGTGCCATATGAATACCTGGAAAGGTAATGAGCTGTTCTTACACTTCTACAAGCTGAAAGATTACAGCATCAATGTATTAATGAATTAAGCCATTTGATCAAGTAAAAAGAAAGAAAGAGCAGTGGACTGATATGTATTATTCTCCTGCCTGATCTATTAAAAAATTGATTCAGCCTTCAGTCTGTTGCTTGGAAGACCATGCCAAATAAACAAAGAGGGATGCAGTGTGGGATGAGCAGAAGTAAACATCAAAATATAAATGCTTCCACAGAGCCAAACATCCTGAGTAAAAAGGATGAGCCATGCAAGACACACCTGAATTCCCACGCTGGAATTTTCCTTTATCTCCTTTTGTCAACAAGGTTCTCAGCCATAACAGAGAGTAGACGGCAGCATGGTGCTGACACACAGGAGCATCTTGAAATAAACCTGTAAGAGTAGTCAAATTCCAGATGGTCAGAGAATAGCACCAAGGGTTTTATCATGATTCTCCTGTTAACTTAATTAAAAACTACAAAAACCACCTAGTGCTTCAGAGAAAGCTGTTATCAGAAAACAGACTAATTTCTACTATTGTGTGTCCCTTTCTGCTGAGATCTAGATCTTCCTGATAGAAATCTTAATGCTGCTTGACACTCTTCTAGAGGAGAAAGGATAAGCCCATCCCACCATGATCAGGTACATTTCTGTACCCCAGCCAGCTTGCTCAGCATTTACTTGGGTGTTGGTAGGTGCTGCTCTATGGTGCAGCAGGCATGGTACAATGCAGATTCACCCACAGTGCTCTTCACTCATCACCCCTCATGTGTGTACTTATTGACTTCTGCACAGACAGTGAAAAAAACTGTTAGAAATTGAGACTGATAGAGGATGGGAGAGGATAAGAAGGTGACATCTGCTTCTTTGTAAGCATCAGCTTAGTGCAATGGCCATGATCCCCCATCCAGCCATATATTTGAAATCCAGAGCCAGTCTGAAAGAGAATAAGCCCTCACAGGGAGAAGGACAGATGAAATATGTACTCTAAACCCATGTGCAGCCAACCTGACAGTAGGGAGAGAGGTCATGTTTCCTTTAAATGATGTATGAGTACACTGATGATGTAGGAACACTCCAATTAAAAACAAATCAAGAGGGAATATTCATCATGAGGCTTTGCTAGAGGAGCAGTTAATTGTCTGAAATCTTAAAAACTAAAGAGTGAATGTGTGGCCACAGGAAAATAAACCTGAAGATAATTCAAAAAAAAAATTACAACCACCTTTTCCTTAAGGAGCTGGCCTGAAAGTACAGAGCAGAAACATCCATGTCATCTACCAGACATCATCTAGGCAGAGGCCTTTAACTGATTCTTGCTTACTGAGGGAAAAAAATCCATTATTCTGTTTACAGCATCATGCTCCAACAAGCTGTTCAAGATGCAATCTGCATCTTGAATGCTGTGCAAGGCAAAAAAAAAGTCTGAGTCATGCCAGTGAATCTTTCACAGCAGAAAGAAAGAGAGGAAAGAATGAGTGTAAGAAAGAAATCTTCACAAAATAAAGGAATCTGGGGAAATAAGCTTCCACAGCAGGACTGAGATGTAATTAGCCCCATGAAAAACCCTCAGATAAGTCCCCATGAACAGCACCCCTATGAACAGTGTTTATGGAAAGAATGCCCAGCGGTTAAAGTGCTAGCCAGGAACTTGAGAGGCTCCTGCTTGTTCATCCACCTTTCATGTGAGGAGAACAGGGTCACTTATATCACTTATGCTCTCATAACACATTGCAGAATAGTACTGAAGGTCATTCTATAAACTTTAGGCAAGACGATATTCTTAAAAGCCACACACAGGGATGCTAACACACATTTTCAAAGCAATACTTTCATTGTGCCCAGGCTGCTAATTAATCCGTGCACATACTTCAGCTAACACAGCTTGCCTGATTCCAGGATAATTCAGTCAACACTAAGACTGTGCTTTGTTTCATGTGTAATTTGGACATGCCTGGTGTGTCTCTGAATCTCACCTCTCTTTCCATGACTCAAGGATAGAAATCATCACTGGCATCATGCACAAATAAGTGTAATGACAACAGTGAAGCTTAAAGATATTATGGCAAGGAGAAGGCTAGGAGACCTCTCTGAATATGACAGGCCAGATGAATCTCAGTGTGAGCGTGCTGGATCCACATTCTGGCATTTTGTGCTTGCCCAGAGTGCTGATACCAAGAGCAGCCTGCCTGGCTCCTCAGGGCTCTGCACTGGTCCCTCCAGAGCCAACTCAGCAGTATGGCAGCCTCCCAATTAGCACAGCCACCACAATGCACCAAACAGCCCTAAGTTCCCTGTTCAGGTGACCATTTCTCACCTATCAAAGATGGATTTTCCTCTGGGAGTGAAAGCAGATTATAACTTGTGGCCAGCACACCTACTGACTTTAGTTGCCATGCAGATGGTGTCAATGAGTCAGCCATGAAAGGGACTTGGCTTTCTACAGTTTTCTGGACACTTGTTGCAGAGATAAGCTGCACTGGTGGTCTAGACAAGCATCATCTCTTTCAGTCATTCCAGTTACAGATTTTCTAGAAAGGCTTGACTCTTTTGGGACAGAGCGGTGGAGCTACTCTGCTGTCCCTAAGTTTCTAGGGCTGGACTTCTTACCCATGGAATATTGACAACACACATGGTACAAAGGACACCTTCCCCAGCTACCACTCCACCCCTCCAATGCTGCAAGGAGGGAAAATGTTCTTGAAGGATCAAAGTGTGACTTGGATTAAAATGCTTTATAGACACTGATCTAGGGAGCTGCCAGACGTATCACCCATGAACAGATTTACAACAGCACTAAGACCCTAAAGACAGAGAAAGCAGCTTGACAATTCACATCTTCGACAGTAAAAAGCAATTTGCTTCAACAAAGATCAAGTTTTTCATGTGGAGAAGAGGGGCTTCAGCAACATGAGCCATGCAGGCTGGAAGTGGAAAACTGGAAGGCAAATTCTTAGTAAATCAGGAAGTGGAAGGCTGGAAACTGGTTCTTAATCCTAACCATTACTGTCTGGTGCACAGCCTGAAACAGACCACTAGCCCTACAAACACCAGTAAAATTGAGTCGTGCAGGTGAAGACATTTAAGAACCTTGAGTTTTAAGGTTGGAGCCAACAGCAACTAAACATGCGAGTTGGTGTCCAGCAGCAGAAATTAGTCTGGATTTTCATGGAAGGTTCATACACATACAGAAATCAGGCATGTCTGACTGAAACAGCTGCTTGGTGGAGTTTGAAGGGATGTGCCAAGGCACTTACCTGGGCACTTGGACTTTGTGTTTCTTTTAAGATACAGTGAAATTGTTTGTGCATTTCCTATAGCAGCACAAACAAAAGAGACCAGACTCTGGGCCCTAAGCTCTTCATACCGCTCATTTAAAGAACATCAGTCTGGAAAGTCCCAAGTCAGATGCTGATGGTCAAGGCTAGATGTAACTTGAAGATGTTGACGTAGAGCTGCTTGATAAGGTAGCCAAGAAAATGTGAACCATTTTTAGCTCCCTGTTCTCAAAACTTGCCTCTGTAGATAGCTAGTGACATATCAGCATAGTCCCTGTTCTAGTTAGCACAGCTTCTCACAGAGCTAAGAGAAATTTCTGAGTGGGCACTACTGCAGGGACTATTGTAACCTAAGACCCTTGTGCTGGGACTGCCACTGGCTAGTGGATTAGGCTAAATGTTTACAAGCCAAGTCATAGTGCTTCATAGCTAATAATTTCTCATTAAATCATACTTTTCTATGGAGGAGGCTGCTATGTTTTTCTAAGGAGGTTTTTCTAGTTTAAACTACAGAGTGATTTAAAAGGGGCAACTCAATAATGACAATAATAAAGGCATGAGAACATGGTAAAGGCACTGCATTTTTGCAAGGCCAAACTATAAAGATATTTTTAACAGTCAGTACTCTTACAATCTCCAAAACATAACCACAAACAACCATGAAATTAATATGCTTAGGCAACTGCTAGGCTTAATCCAGTGCAAATTTAAATCAGTGGAGGGACATCAGGGACACTGGACTGCATCCAGAAGATAGCAAATGAAAAGCAGAGTACAGAGAGTGGTGCTCCAGACAACATTCATACAGTAGGCTAAGCACATCAGGCACAGGCAGACCTTGCACAGGAATTCCCAATGGAAAATCCTCAGTAAGGTGGAAATTGCCTGATTTTTGAGTTATTCTTGGCAGACTTTCCAATACCAAATCTAAGGTCTCAAAACTATAACTAAAGTTTTCCACAAGGCTTAGTGGGTTTACCATGAGTCAGGTTTAGTACAGCATAATTTCCTTCTTTTTGAATCCTGTTAAATTGTTTCCACTCTCTCACCACTGTTTCCAGAAAAGGTGGATTAGGCACAGAATAAAGGAAGCAAAACCCCAGAATCTCGGTTGCTGGCACTAAAACATATGGATAGCTTCTGCAAACAACTTAGATGTTTTGACTGCTTGAGTGCTGACGGCCAGTACTTGGGCTGTTTCAAACAGGACTGAACAAGAGAAACCTTCACAATTCTTTGTTTGCCTCTGAATCTCAGTGGAATACCTCCTGAGATTTTTGCACTTCCATGGACATTTTCAGTAGGTGTTGCAGAAAGAACATCTACTGCTGGATCTCCTAAGGATATCTAAAATACTATTGTCTCTGTCTCTACCTTGATCCTTGTATATATTCCCTGCTTGTGACCAGATGAAAGACACTCCTCCTGCATATCCACATGCTTCTGAAATGCTCTTCTCCTGTCTCTTTCCTGGATAATAAAGACTATCCCAGCTTGACAAACCAACTCTCAAGGAATCCAGCAGGCTTTAGATCTGTGTCCACATGGGGACAGAATACGAAACTGATAATTTAAGGGAGTTGCCATGATTGTGACACATGCATGGAGCATAAGACGCATTCTTGCTTGACTGAGAGAGGGACAGGGATGATGCACTCACAGACACAGAGAGCAAGACCTCTTGTTCACTGAGACTTCAACATCAGAGCACCACTGCTTCTTTCACTCTTTGTCTTCCTCTAATAGGTAGGTAACACCCAGGCAGACAATAAATGAGACACTCATTGCACAGGGAGAACCCAATCAACATGAAAATCTGTCAAACGATGCTGATATAATGAACACAATTATGATAAATATTATGTGCACAGAGGGAAATGGCCCAGCATAGTGAAGTGCTGTGCAGATATGAAACAATTTGTTTGCCAACTGATGTGGCAAATATATTAGCTGTAAGAGTTATATGACTCCCAAAATCATCTTAACATAAACTATTAATTTCCTATTCTTTCCCTCTAACCTGGTTAATAAGGCTGATAAAATATTTTTAGGTATTATTAAGTAACATAAAATATGCACAACACTGCCTTTAACTATGTTGTTGTCAGAGAAAACACACAAAAAAAAGAGCTTATGGAACTTTGCTAAAACATGTTCTACAAAGTTTCTGGGCTCAAGCAATGCTTATTGCCATACATACTTATTTCCCCCAAGAAAGT